>CAUYRH010062136.1:0-78129 GCA_963574655.1 Perodicticus potto
AGAATACAAATGTCTTCATACAATAACTAAGAAAATGCCATGAAGGGTATGTTAAACAGTTTGATGAAAACATTTCAGATTGTATATGAAGCCAGCACATTGTACCCCTTGATTGCACTAATGTACGCAGCCATGATTTAATAAAAAAAATAAAAAATAAAGGACGTTTAGCAGAGGGTGAGAGAGAGTGTCAGAAAGTACAAGGATGGGATTATGTACCAACCCTGTGCAGTCTGGTCTGCTGGAAGGATTTACTCTGGGCCACCAGAGCAGTTCAGCAAAGAAGCTACCATGGAGCTTGTTCTTCAGAGAGCTTAACCATCTGCTGGGATGCGAGTATTTGAAAGTGGAAAGGGCTCCAGGGTGGGGAAACAGCCTGTCCCACTCCATTGCTTATGGGAGTGAAAGCTCCTCTGTCCACTGCTGCCAGGGGACAGAGCTGTGTCAGAGCCTAGGAGACACATGGGGAGAGGGGCTGAGACCCCCGAGGAGGCAGAGAGAACCTCTATGAATACTAACAGAAGACCCCAAGCCACCCTGTGGTTCTGAGCTATGTTATCCCAGACACTTGGTCTGCAGCCTCTCGGGACTTGTGCTGATCCAAGGGGCTTTCAGAAAATAAATTCCTTTTTTTTGAGACAGAGTCTCACTACATCACCCTTGGTAGAGGGCAGTAGTGTCACAGCTCACAGCAACCTCAAACTTTTGGGCTTAAGCGATTCTCTTGCTTCAGCCTCCCAAGTAGCTGGGACCACAAGTCCCACCACAATGCCCAGCTATTTTTTGTTGCAGTTGTCATTGTTATTTAGCTGGCCCCAGGCAGCTCGGTAAAAACCTGCCAGCCTCGGTGTATGTAGCTGGCCATAACCACTGAGCTACAGGCACCAAGCCAATAATAAATTCCTTTTTTTATGATGAGCAAAAGTCCTAGTGTATACATGTGTTTGCATTTTCACTAACCTCAACAAAGAGAAAAATGTTAGTCCTTTTCCTGAAGTTTCTTATATTTACTTATGACTTTCAATTAAATTTTAAACCTTCCAGGGCAGAAGGAATCTTCCATAGTGTGGTTAGGACCAGAAATTAGCTGATAAAATAGAAAAGTGGGAGCTATTTTTTATGATTATCACATGCTTTAACTATTTCATTCTTATTTTAAACGTATATGTGTATTTTT
Source organism: Perodicticus potto (assembly GCA_963574655.1). Classification (NCBI taxonomy): domain Eukaryota; kingdom Metazoa; phylum Chordata; class Mammalia; order Primates; family Lorisidae; genus Perodicticus; species Perodicticus potto. The sequence continues at coordinate 1,178 of CAUYRH010062136.1, forward strand.
GACTTCTTTTCTTTTTAGTGATTTTTTTCTCACCTTTTTATTAGGCCCGATGCTTGTTTTTGAATGTGATTGCGCTGATTAACCTTTACGATGCAGAGTCTACGATTCCATCTAAAATTTCCTTAAAGCTGTGTCAGGAGATTTTTCATTTTTCCAGTTATCCCACCCATGCCTTATTTTGTGTATTTTTTAGCGACTTACCTTTATAGCCTTTGTAAAGCATTCCATTTAGTTTTCTAAGAACGGTCCTCTTTTTGTACTGATAATTTGTTGTTTCCTATCATGTCTAATTGAATTACATGACTGTGGTAGCAAGCAGAGTTGGCAGAAAGTCCTGGGTGGAACCCACTGACCGTGGGCTATGCACCTGGTGAGGGTGCTGCAGGGAGACCCCACGGCTGGGAGTGGCCAGTGTGGCCTGGGCCCTGGCCGGTGTGTTTCACTAGGCCCCGCAGAGCACTAGGTAACTCTGGGACTTGCTTCCCTGGAAATCATTTAAGACGATTTCTGCTGTCCTTGGGTGCCCAACCCATGTAGCTAGGCCTTAGGGGAACGACAAGATATGCGTGACCTGGTTTCGCCCCACGGCACCACGCACAGACACCACAGCATCTGGTCATAGCAAAAAAGTGAGATGTGCCCTCAGGAAGGCAAGAGAGGAGCTCCTGGGGCCAACGGGGAGTAGCAGACCCCATGATCAAGCCTCAAAAACTGATCCTCAACATTTTACGATCACCCTGCAGTCAGAATAGACTCCAAAGGAGCGTGCGTATGATGTAAAGTTGAAATGGCACTTTTCCGTGGCATCAGTGTACTGAAGTAGAAGTTTTACGCTTTGTTTCTTCTGATTTCAAAAGTTGTTTTCTTTAGTTTCTATTCATGTTTTCGCCAGGACCTGGCCTGACCTCTCCTGGGTTGACCGGACGGCTTGGCCCCAGAATTGTGTTATCTGTGCATTGCAATGTGCTGATTGGAGGTCGCATATTTTGTGTCATTAGCTCAAGTGTGCTGTACACATATATATGGGGTTTTTTTTGTTTTTTTTTTTTTTTTGCAGTTTTTGGCCAGGGCCGGGATTGAACCCTGCTCCTTGAGCCACAGGTGCCACTCACATATATATGTTTGATTTGGGGTTGGCAGAAGAGCTTGAAAACCTCAAAAGTGCATTGTCGAAAACACTGCATTTTAGAAGCACGTCCCCTTGTTCTCTGACTTCATCTGTGTGGGCTGAGTAGACTCTCCACGGTCCGGGCTGCTGCAGTCCATCCAGCTCGAGCACTCAGGAGCGGTGAGCGTGGGTGTTTATCTTAAAACCGGGTTCACAGCTGCACAAAGAGCACAGATTTTAGAGGCACTGGGGCTCTCGGGGCACCTTGGAAGTCGATAGAGGTTGAGAACATTTTTCTGTCCTCAGTTCAGCATTAGGTCAACTTTCTCTGACTTTGTTGTGGTCTCGGCAATTTCTCAGGGAAATGTGTTTTGTTGATACTGACTCCATTGTGGGAAGCTTGGGTAACTGTTGTGGGGGCTGGGCTTCTACATTTATCTCTATGTGATAAACTTCTAACTATTATGAAACTAAACCAAGAGTAAAGCAATGGGGGGCATTAAAATGGGAGTTTGAGAATCTGAAAGTCTGGATTTCTTAAAAGGAGTTTTACCATAATCTCTCTCTGGATAAGAATTAAGGAAAATATTTGCATGTATAATGTGCAAAGTATAGCTATTAAATTAGCCGTAATAGAAAAGACGTAACAACGCTGTCAATTGTTTGGGAATTGTTTTAAGATTAAAAGTAAGATCCATTTATAAGAAAATGTTTTCATTCTAGTAATAGTAATGTGGTAACTTCCTTATATTACTTTTCAATATGTTATGTTGCTTTGAGAGCAGGTAAAAAGTTTTCTAGAACCCCCTGGAACTCTGCCAATCAGATTTACAGGATCATTTATTTTTTCGTTCTTTTGTCACTTGGAAAAGTTTTCTGTGTTGACAGTTTGTCATTTCATGAAAGACAAGTGAAAATCCCTCCTGCTCTTTCACACGGGTGCCTTTGTCCCCTACATGGGCTGACATCCTGACACAAAGCACCACAGGGTCGTATTTGCACATTTTGCCTTTTCAGATTCTGCACTTTCCCTGGGGGAACATCCCCTCTCCCCTGCCTGCCCTCTTCTCTCTTAGGTGTCTTAGATCTTGACCTGGCCTCTAAATCTCAGTGGAAATTCTAACATTAAAGTGCTGTTGTCATAAACATGCCCACCAGCTGAAAAGCAAACTGCCCTGGGCGGCCCGGCCTCACCTGGGGCCCTGCTCTGAGCCTGGGGTCCTAGCACTCCGGGTCTCACAGGCTCCTGTGTCCATGCAGGCCTGCTCCACCCTCACTCCGAGTGTCCCAACTCCTCCCCGGTGTACCTGCCGCCACTTCCTGGGTCCTGCTGAGAGGCTTCTCTTGGCCTCTTGCCACCTACCGTCTTCTCCCATGGCAGCCCCTCCTCTCAGAAGGGTCCCTGGCTAAGGAAGGGCTAAAACAGCCCATCAGAAGTTAGCAAATCACCCCTGAAAATGAAGGAAACGGGTTTACAGCTCCTTCAGTGGCAGAGTGGCAAATTAGCTGGCGTGACTGGATGCCCAGCATAGCCTCATCGCTGCTTATTACGGATTTGTTGATAGGAAACCTTTTTTGTCTGTTTACATCAGGGAAATTTAGCCATTTGTATTACTTAAACTGCGCATTTTGTAAGCGTGGTCAATGTGAGGGGTAATTTATAACAGAAGCAGAACGTGTAGAAACTGTTCTCTAAATTGCTCTGCTTGCAGCTATGAAGGCTGCCATAAAGAGCGATTTCTCATATTGCATTTTCAAAGCCACAGGAGTGGCCACAGAGCAGGCAAGGGACAGCCCGGTGATTAAAGACCGTTTAATGCCCTAGTTGTCGTGAAATAGAAGGAAATAAACTCTAGTGGGCTGCTAGACCACATTACAGCAGTCTCTCAATGCCCCCGACCCGGAGGCTGACTTATCTACTATGTCTTGTTAGATGATATTCAGAAGAAGCAAATCTTAAAAAAAGATAACCAAAGCCGATGGCAGAAAACTATTTTGAAATGAGCATGATGCAGGCAAGTCTGGATCCTTCTGAAGTTTAACTTGAGCTTGGCCCAGGCCTCCTTCAGTGCATTTTATTTCTGTTAATACAGAGAGAGGTAGCTGGGATGGAATGGGCCTAAGAGGAGGCCAGGAGCCTTCTACCTCCTGTGCAGCTTAAGTTAATTCAAAGATTTGCTGTGCGCTAGGGTCCCCTGGGGATCTTGTGCAGATTCCAAACCAGGAAGTCTGGGAAGGATCCTGGAACGTGACACTTGAGCCAAGTTTCTGGGACGTCCAGATCTACTGTTCAGGGCCTAACCCTGAAGATCAAAGTTCTAATCCTTTACTGCTGGTGGCAGGCTGAATTGCAGACCCTCAGGCCACAGACCAGAACCTGTCCCCAGCCCTGGCCTGTTAGCAGCTGGCTGCAGAGCCCTGCCTTCCCCTCACCCTGCAGCACCCTCATCCCTGGAAAAGTTGTCTTCCATGAAACAGGTCCCTGGTACCAAAAAGGCTGAGGACCACTACTTTATATGACATTTGAGCACCCCTAATCCTGAAAGTCCAAAACGCTCCAGCATCTGAAACTTTCTGAGCGTCAGTTTGTGTGTGCTCATTGGAGCATTTGGGGTTTTGCATTTTCAGATTCGGGATGTTCAACTGATAAGTAGTCCAAAATCCCAAATAGGCAACAACAACAAAACCCCAAATCCGAAACATTTCTGGTCCCAAGCATTTTGGATCAGAGATATGAACTTACCTTTGCCTCCCTTATATATTAGCCATCATTTACGCAACAGTCCTCCACCTGGGCCATAGCAGATTCTGAGTGATCAGGTCTTAACTTCTCACACCCCCTGCTGTGGGACCCGGTCCTCCTCTGAGCAGGACTTCCTGTTTCTCTTCAAGCTCATTCCCCACTGGCCACGTCCTCAGTGAAGGGAAGGAAGCTCCCCTGTATCCCCTAAACCTATTGACCTCCTGCTTCCCTCAGACTCTGCACAGGCCTGTTCTTGCTGTTTCCCTTGGGGGGCCCCGAGCTTTACTCTGATCACGCTGTCAGTGGGTGGCTCGAACCTCACCCCCAAGTTCTCTCCAGGTATTCAGAGGCTCTCTGGCCTATGCCGGTGATCAAACAGCCTTATGTTGTCTTTCGCCAGGGTCCTCGCACCTGCGGTGCTGAGGCTTTCCCAGGTTCGCCTGCAAACAGAGGCCACGCCACCAGATCAACAGCCATGGGCTTTGGGGTCCAAAGTTCATGTGTGTGCTGCTGATCACAGACTACGGGTGGCATTTACTGGACCCTTCTTACATCATGGGTGTAGTGATCGTTTTTCTTTTTAAGAAATTTCTTAATTTTAACTTATGGTCAAACACACACACATATAAAATGTATCACCCTAACATCTGGAACTGGAATTCTGTAGTCAGGGAGCACTCATTCTTCACTTTCCCTCCCAGGACCCTACATTCTTCCTCTATGAGTTTGGGAACCTCCTGTAAGTGGAATTGTGTCATATTTGCCTTTTTGTAACTGGCTTATTCGCAGAGCATAAAATCCTCAGAATTCATCCATGTGGTAGCGTGTGACCTTCCTTTCTTGTTAAGGCGGAAGGCTATTCCTTGCAGATATATACCATATTTTGCTTACACATTCAGCCATCCATGGGCACTTGGGCTGCTTCTGTCTTTCAGCTCCTGTGAATAGCACTGTATAAACATATAGATGTCTCATCAGGTGCCTCCTTTTAGCTGTTTTCATTATACAGGGTGCCCCAAAAGTCACCTCCAAAGTCACTAGGTTATAGCTAAATCTACCTTTATTTAGAAAATAGTCATTACAAAATTTTGCAAGATATTTACAAAATATTCTCTGTGTGTTGGTGACCTCTTTGTAAAAGAACAAACTTAAGGAGATTTCACGCTGGGTACAAAGACAATTAATAGTCTGTGGACAGCTCAAGTTGGAAGGGCTTTTTTTTTCCCTTTGAGACAGGGTCTGTATCTGTTGCCCAGGCTGGAGTGCAATGTTGTCAAGTGATTCACCTGCCTCATTTTGAGTTTTTGAAGCCCTTCCATGTGAAAGACCATTTCTGCTCTTGCCAAGATTCTTCACCCTCAGCAGAGGAGAGAGCCGCCATGAGCACCTGTTCCTCCCAAACTGCTCTTTGCCTGCAGAGCCCCCCCTTGTTGGGAGGAGAAGATATGCACAGGTGACCCGGTGGAAGTGAGACCACAGAGCCTGCTGACCTGTGCTCCCAGGGTCATTACCAGAAGTGGGTGACTGGCCACTCCCCACCGCCCTCTCCCTGTACCTAGCAGCTTGCTGCATCACACACCACCTAAGAATTGGCTTTTAAAAAAAGTTTTATTTCAAAATATTATGGGGACACAAACATTTGAGTTATACAACATTGCCTTTGTACCATTTTGTGGTGTATATCTGCAAGGAATATCATTCAGCCTTATGTGTGCCTGTCAGCGTACGCTGATCATACCCTTAGGTGTGATTTTACCCATCCCCTCCTCCCCCATCCCACCTGGGGATGGGTGTTTTTTGATGTGTGTGCATAAGTGTTCATTGATTAGTTCCTCTTTAATAGTGTGTACATGGGGTGTTAGTTTTACTGACTTTTTCTAGGAATTCTCTGTTCAGCACTAAGAGATTCTTAGTCATGGCGTAAAAGTCACACATCATGTCGTTGGTCCACATAATGGGGAGGAAAGCGTTAACAGAGGCCTGAGTTAGGCCGAGAGAAGGCTGTCTGAATGGAGAGGTGAGGAGGGAAATAGCACTTTATTTATGGTTCTCTGTGGCAGTATTGATAAACCCTCATGGCCTCTCTTCTGCTTCCTCCATTGATCCATCCTAGAAAAATGAATTTAAGTCGCAGATCTGTGGGCAGCTTCACGGGTCAGAAGAAAGCGTGAGGGCCGCCTACTCTCCCATCTTTACGTCCTCGCATCAAACATCTCTCCATCGTCTCCGGCATCCCTGACGCCACAGCAGTGATCCCACTAGCCCAGGAGGAGGCATTAGGACCTCCCAGCAGGTGGCAGCTGGTAACGGGGCAGCCCACGCTGCTGTGGGAGGGTTTGGTGACTCATGGCTTGTCCAGGGATCAAGTTCTCAGTCATCTCTTTCATCTTGTTGCTTTAGCTATAGGGAAACTGAGCCTGGAGAGGTGAAGTGACCTTCAGGGACCTGCAGAGAGTGCAGGACAGGGCTAACATCGGAACCCAGACCCCCAAAGCTGACCTGGAGCTGTATCCCAAATCTCCACATTTATTTTGGAATAAAGGGCAGATTCTGCCCAGGGTTTCTTCATTTGGCTGCTAGATGTGCAGTGTGTGTTTAGGTGGCTTTGACGATGGCCGTTTGTTTCTGGTGGCATTCTTTCTCACCAGGGTTCATGACCAATGTGCTCTGCCTGGGAAGGAAAGAACTGAGGTTGTTAAACCTACGGGTTTCCCAATTTACATGTGTCCCAGCCAGCACTCTTGGGATGCAGTGTCATAGAAACACCAATGACAATGACCAGGCTCTCAGAAGTGGAATCCCAGCACAGGGAACATAGTGGCTCACTCCCCTGAGCATGGGCTGGCCATGGGGCAGTCACTGCCCCTCTGGGAGCTGCTAACCCTGGAAGTCTGAGCTCTCAGGGCCCATGCGGTTCTGCAGAGCACAGGCAGCTTCTCATATGCTCAAGTCCCCATGGGCCCAGGGAGGGCTGCACACTTCCTTTGCTCATGTGGCATTTTAGGTTGGGGACCAGTTTCACTGGGCACAAGGCCCTCTCTGTCTTTGTTCCCACCCCACATCCCCGGATCTGATGGCTCCCAACCAATTTCTTAAGGGTCAACTTGGAGGGCCTGAGTCTAGAACACCTTTCCCCACTCTGGGTATCAGAACGATGTTTGTCTTCTCTCCCTGCCAGCTGGGGCCCCCTTTGTTCTTGTTCCTCCACCGTCATCCTCCTGGTGTTTGGACTGGCTTGCCTTCTCAGCCCTCACTCCCTCCTGCGCACCACTTCTCCTGCGTTCTCTACCGTATTCCCACCAGCTGCCTCTCTGCTCTGCTGGAGGCCTCTCCTCCCTCAGCCTGACTGCCCAAGCTTGGCCCCTCTGTTACCCATTTCTCCAAATCCTGGGCTACAAACAGACTGAAGTTCTGGGTCACCTAGACCCTCAGCCTCTGCCTGGGCCATCCTCTCTGCTAGACCTCATTTTTGAACCAGACCTCAGCTGTGTGGCCCAGGGCCAGCTCCCCTCAGGAGTCTTCCTAACTGTGTACACCCCCCCATGTACCCTCCGTGTGCACCCCCTGCACCCTCTGTGAACCCCCCTCGCTCTCTGTGTGCCTTCATTTCCATAAGACGACATGCACTCCCATCCTTCACCCCAGTGCAGCTGTAGGTAACACCACAGAGCTGACACTGACAAGCTTGTGAGTGGTACCCCCTGGCAGAAGGGAAGTGTGGGCAAATAAGCAATAACATGTCACCACTTGGTACCTTCAACCGCTTCAAGTGCCAGCCTTAAGAGAACAGTATTTAAACAATGGCAGGAAAATGATTAATGATATTTCCAAAACCCACACACACTATCAGAGGTTTTGTCAGATGAAATATTTGCTCTGTGGGTCATTAAGCTGATTTCCCACTTTGTGACATCGTCGGTCGGGGGCTTGCATGGGACCTAATGACATCCTTCTAGGCGTTCACTGCAGGTTGATAGATTCAGGCGGACAAAGTCCTGAGAGGAGGTTACTCATTTTCGATGGAGGCATCGTCCATGGCGTTCTCTCCTGTCACCCCAGCTTCCCGGGTGCTGCAGACGCCTTCAGGCTCCTTTCCCGGCCTTCCACCCCAGTTGCCTTTGGAGGTGCACACAGGGGATGCCGGAGCCTCCCGTGCCATGAGGCAGCCTCACCTGAGGGCAGAGGGACTGATCTAGAAATGCAAGGCCGACCCCAGGGACTCCTGACTCTTGTCTGCACGGCTGAGTTTGCTTGTGTTTCTGTTTGATCCAGGTCTGTGTGTCTGTTATTTTTTCATAGGTACTCCCTCTGATGTATACATTGATTTGTTTTGTTCAGATATTTTGTGTAGAACAGACTTTATGTGATGTTTTTTTTAGAGATTTTCACCCTTCAGAGAACATGACCTTTTATGCCCATGAGTGTTAAAACTGGAAACACGTCTCTTAGCCCAGAAGCATCTGCACGCACCTGTTCTCACACTGGCTGATGAGCTGGCTCAGGATATGACCTTCCCCGGTAGACCTGGGTTATGCGAAGGGTATCTATTTTTAGTGCATCCTAAAAACAGGGTGGAAACAGGGTGGAAATGCTTTCCTTTAGAGTGAAATATTTACTTTTAGGTGGGACTGGGCATATGTGTGTTTCAGTATGATTTGATAGATTGTTGTTCTCAACTACAAGCTAAGGAAGAGAGAAAAAGAATAACAAAGGGCCAAAGCCAGCAGGCACATGGCAGTGAATGACGGTCCCTGGGGTGGGTTGTGGTGAGCTGGGGACTCCACACCTGTCGACCTCTGTGGTGAACACCTCATCGTGCTGGGGGAGGCTTGGAACACCATGAGCAGCTTCTGTTATAAATGGGCTTCATTCAGTTGTGAGTTACACTCAACACCCTGCTGGCCTCTCTACGTCACTGTGAATGGTGAGACCGTATGTAGGCAGACCCCCACAGATCCCGCCTCTACCAATGGGTTTTATTGAAAATCACTTGGAGTCACAGTGTCACAAAATCCCCATATCCTCAAATCAGGAAGACCCACATGGACCAGGAAGCACATTCCAGAGCTGCCAATCTTTAAAGTCTCCCCAATTCCTCCAGTAAGTGGCTGTGAGGAACCTTGTCTGTCGATGTCTAGAAGCTCATTTATGGGTGGTGTGGACCTGGCACCCCTCCTGGACTGGCAGGGGGCTCGGTGCTGGTGACTGTTCAGATTCCCACCAAATGCAACCCCCATGCCTTCCTTCCCTTCCTTTCCAAAAGACGACTTGCATACCCCCATCCCCCACAGTGGGTCCAGATTTTGGAGGAAGTGGAGACTGAGGCACTCACTGTATTGATCCAATGATAAAACAATATAATATTTGTTAGAGGTAGGAGGTAATACTGCCTTTTTATTTCTAGAAGTCAGAAATCATATTAGTAAGAAAAAGCCCTCTGTGCTCTATTTGGCTTGGTGTTTGGATTCATTTTTAATAGAGTCCTAGAAACAAAAGGTCTTTCATTTTTTTCCTTGTTCATATTTGAAAGTGTCATGTTTGAATTATTTTTGTGATACCTTGGTTTTATTTGGGGGGACTGTGGGTGACTTTAGCAAAAACATACAACCCTCAACTCAGACATGGGGTTGGCGATGTCACTGAGGGTGGGGTTAGGATGTGGTGTTATTCTGCAGGAAAATTGAACTGCAGAGACCTGGGAAAGACACCTGACACAGCAATTCTTAGCTGCCCCTCACCACTTACACCTTCCGTGTCCCCTGGCCCCACCAAACACTTGAAATCAGACGTGAGGGTGGACATGGAAATGGCCATTCTCCCACCAAGAACAAAGTGTCAGCGAGGCCAAGAAAAATGCCAGCATGGGACATAGAAATTCTCCCCCAATAATCAAGTATTTCACCCAAAACCTTGTTCCCTGTGCTGTCATTAGGTAACAGGAGCTGACTCTTGTGTATACACTTTCATATCATTTTCCTGGATTATTTTCCCAAACTTGACAGACCTTAGTGGCGCTATTTTGAGACTTTGCTGACAGTTTTTCTGGGCCCACACCATGTATTTCAGACATTTCAATATTAACTCTGTGACCTCATTAAATGAGTATTTTTGTATAAGCCTGTGGGTGTGGGTGCAAGGACACGTGTCCTGTTCTTCTTCAAGAATCCCAAGTTAAAAACAACTCTGCTCTTTTGGGTCATGTCCACGCACCTGACGGTGGACCAGGAGAGAAAGGTTTAGTCAACTACCACCTTTCACCAAAAAGCACTGAAACAATTTTTCCCCCTAAAATAGAGTATAATACAGAATCCTTTGATTTGTTAAAATCTTGTAGATTTTCCTGTGTTCATTTGCTTGAGCGTCCACCCAGGTAATTCCCAAAGGTTTGCCCTGGAGTCTAGGTGTCTTCCTCATCATGCAAGGCCATGCCCCTCTGCTCATCAGAGACAGTTTATAATCACAGAATCCACAGAGAGGTGGTGAGAACACCAGGTGTGGAGCCAGCAGCTCTAGACTCAGTTCACATCGGCCCGTGGGTCGTACAAAGCAGCTGACCACTGCAGCTGAATAGCAACTGAACGCCCGCTGGAGCCATCTCATGGCATTTGGTTAGTTGGGGGATGAACTTGGCCAGCTGTGAAAAGCCGATAACGTTAAGTCTTTCAAACTTACAAATATGCCAGTGTGGTCTGTGGATGCCACTCACATGTCACTTGTGGTGCTGCCAATCCCTGTGTTAGTGGAGGACACCTGAGTTCTTACTTTGACTCTCCAAGGTGTTTAAGCCACAGCAACTGCTGTGCTATAGATATGTGTAGTTGACACCAGTGGGATTTGCACCCGGAGGCTCTCATCTCACTCTGTTGAGGAGTGAGGAAGTCAGTGGCCTTGGGGCAGTGACCAAGCCCTTATATTTCACAGAGGTGGTATGTTATGTTAATGCAGTCTGGGGCACAGTCCTTGCTCAGTGGTTATTTCCCTTCTTTTGTTTCCCACCTTGGAATAGGAATACACACAAGGACCCAACCAATGCCTGGGTTCAATGGTTAGATGAGTTTGAGTGGGTTCGGTGCTAAGTTCAATGGCTTTCAAACTGAAGGTGACAAGTGAGCTACAGGGTCATGTTCATGGCAATGTTTGATCACTCCTTCTCTATGCAGGTGTACGACAGGTGCCTAGCAGGGGCAGGGCAGAGTGCTGGGTGCTGGGAGCAGTGTGAGCTGCGGTAGATGCAGATGGAGACTGTCTCCAGGGAGCTGAGCATCTACAAGCAGGGAGCTGTGGCACACTGGAAGTTGCTCAGACAAAGACGTAATGACAGGTGTTATTCAGGCACCCTGAAGAAGAGGCACATAGTTTTCTAAGAGTATGTAAGAAGGGACTAGTTGATCTCGGGTGGCGGGAGTGGAGAAATTAGAAGGAGTTAACCATGTGTACCTGAGGCAGGAGCCTCCCAGGGAGAGGAATGTGCCAGGGCCCAGGCCTGGGAAGGACTAAAGCTGGGCGGGGAGGGCACTGTGCTGTGTTCATCCTACAAGCTCATGGCTCGGGGGTTGCAAGGCCAGCTCTGATGAACACCTCCCCTGCCCCACCCCCTGCAGCTGGAATGAAGCTCTCCGAGTTTTGGCCTCAGTGTGGTGGTATTATCTGCTATGATAAGGCGTTTTGACTGTTTGTGGACAATTATGCTAGGGCCCTGTTTTAAATGCTGGATAAGACTGGTCAAGCTGCTGCTTTTGTGTCGTCTGCCTGGTACTTGGGCAGGGGCTCAGACACTAATCCATCAACCATAAACATAAAATAGGTCGCATAAAGTCAGGAACTATTGCGTGTTATAAAGTACAGTAAGGAGCCAGAGGGCACCTGGTACCGTGTGTTGCTCATGCCGGCGAGTTCTGGAGACCTGCTCTGGAGGGTGGGGAATGGGGTTGTCCTGAGACCGGCAGCTGGAAAGGTAAAGCCAGCCTTGCCAAGGTTTCCCTTCCGAGGCTGCCCTGGCACTCAGATTGGTAGGAATCTGCCTACCCATGTCCTCCCCACCACATATAAATAAAGGCTTCCCCAAGTACAACAGAGGAGAAGATAAGAAAACCAAGAAACCAAAAAAGATAAAACCAATAGAGATTGCCAAAGGCATACCGTGCAAATACTGATCACATCAGTAAGAAAATTATTTCCATCCCTGATTTGCGTTTCCTTTAAATAGGACATTCAGTCATAGCTTTGCTATAAAATTGATTTATTGTGTTGAAATAATTTCCATAGCAGGGGAACTAATTTGATTGTGTAGCATAAAGAAAATGTATGTGGGACAATGGGGAAGAATTGAGCCAAAATGAATCCAATATATTTTAATCTCTGCAATACAGATTATATTTTCAATTAAGAAGCTTAACTTGCATGTGTGCGGCTGGTGGGAGCTTCTCAGAGCACTTCCTGTGTGTGTTTATGGGTAATAAGTCATTTAGCATTAAGGAGGTAGACGATCATTAGCCCATGATCACCCAGTTGCCTCCTGTTAATGGCAAAGTCGATGTGCACCGTGGCTGTGGCTGCATTCAGGTACTGAGAAGGGAAGTGATAGGAAAATGAGGCTGCTATGTGGGTGGATATGACCTACCAGACAGAACAGGGGCATCATGCCTTACATCCTCTCCAGGCCTCATAATGCCTCGTTCCCCAAGTTCATGGTAAGGTGAGAAGCTGACTTTTGGACTGTCCTTGCGATGCTCTCTGGGGGCAAAACATATGTGGCCTTGTGTCCAAGCGGCTTTTCTTTTGTTAATTGCATCTGGCACAAGCTGTGTGGCAGACAAACTTCTAACACGACCTTGGAGTTGTTCACTACTGCTTGGCAGGGAGTGAGAGCGAGACGCTAGCTCTTGTCCAGTTGTCCACTTGTCTTGGATCTTATTTAATCATAAATCACCCCATGAAGTGGAGCCTAATCCTCACATTTTCCAGGCAATGTGATTTGCCTCTGTGGCTGCTACTACCACCAGGAGCAGACAGGACAGCAGCCAGGGCCTGGTGCAGCCCTGGGTGTTCCTCATTCTGTGACCTCATCCCTTTCTTCCCCCCAGAGCCATCAACACAGCAGAAGATTCTGGAGCCTGGTTGTGCAGACACTGGCCTTTGACTCACTCCCTTCCCTTTTTGTGATTAAGATAAGAGCATAAGAGAAATAAAGGGGTCATTAGAAAGAGAGAGAGTGAGAGCGAGAGAGGAATTGGCAGCAAGAGCAGAGGCAGATGTGGAGCTGGTTTAAGAATCTATTTCCGGCCTTTCCAGAGGCTGGCTGGGAAGGACGGCGCCAACACACCGGGGCCGCACAGCCCAAGAGCAGTTGCGTAAGCCATTGCGTTGCGTAAGTAGAACGAGCGCCCAGGGCTCCCTTGCACATGGCCACGTGGCTGGGAACATGTCAGGTTTGATAGCATCAAATCAGACACCATGCGCTGGGATGGAGAGCCCAGAAAGAGGTCAGAGCCAGGGGAGGGAGGCGGAGGCCGTACCCCAGGAGCAGCACACGGAGGGGGCTCCAGGAAAGCGGGTGAGCTGGTATTCCAGGGAGCACTCACCAGGTGGAAACCGGACGTAGGGGGAGAAGTGGCAGGGGCGACAGCAGGTAGGTGGTAAGGTGGCAAATGCCAAATTTAAAATTTGGCTATGCCATCATTTATTTGGGCACCCCCTCACTGTAGAAATATTTACTAAGCATGAAGTGTGGCCGGTGTAGAAACGGGTCAGCCCCCAGGAAGCCAGGTCTGGGCCCCCGGGGGCTCTGAGTAGCCTCTTTTCCCTCTTGGCAGCCTCCCGGTAGATTCTCCCTTCACCTCCAGCTCGTCCTTCAGACGCTCCTTTGGCCCCACCTCAGACACCCCCATTCTGTTCTCCTCTTCGTGGCCAGATTACAGAGTGGTCCTGGGTCCCCAGCCCTCGTCCCCTCTTTATCCTGCTCCCAGGCCGTTCCCTAGCAGCTTTCAAAATCCGTCCTACTGAGGTTACCAGTTGTGTGCTCATCCAACCACACCTCCCTGGTCTTGGTCATGGCCGATGGCATCCTCTCTGTTAAATGTCCCCAGCTTCCTGTTTCTCTCTGCATGTCTAATGCCTTTTCTCCCTCTCTCCTTCGCCCAGCTCCCATGCAGGTTCAGTTTTTTCTACCCAGAAGAAATTCTGGAGTCCCCCAGCCCTCTGTTCTTGGTCTTCCTTTTTAGTTTCTTTATTCTAAAGTCTCTCTGCAGTGGGCTCTCATCTGTTCCCAAGGACTTGTTTGTAAGTGGACTCAGATCAAGTTCCAAATGCCCACGCCACCTGGACCTGTCTCCTGGTCCCAGACCTCACCTACACCAGGTCCCTAAGGCTGGACATGGGACGTGCTCAGGACTCACTCCTGTGGCCTAGAATGGCTCCTTCCCTCCTCTGCACCAGGCAGAAGGCCTAGGCATCATGGCAGCTGCCTTCCTCTCACCTCTCCCCCACATCCAGTTCATCACCCAGATCTGACCAGCATAGTTGCCAGTGTACAGTAGATGCTCAGCCTCCTTAAAGAACAAAGGAGTGAGACTGAGGGGCCTTGCATTGTCACGTGTGCCGCCCACGGGTCAAATCCAGCCCTCCCCCTGTTCTGTGAGGTGTGTGTATGTGTGCACATGTGCCCCACAAACTAAAAAGAGTTGTTGCATTTCAAAGGATTGGGAGAAAAGGAAAGGATAATATTTTGTGACAGATGAAAATTATATGAAATTCAAATTTTACTGCCTATAAATAAAATTATATTGACACATAGTCACACCCAATCATTTCCTTACTATCTGTGGCTGCTTTGTACCATAATAGCGTAGTTTATTGGTAAACACAACAGAGACCATCTGGCCTGCAAAGCCTAACTTAGCTACTGTCTGGTCTTTCACAGAAAAAGTTTGCTGATCCCTAAACTAAACCATCCATACGGAAAGTTCACTGTTAATGATGAGCACTTGAAACGCACGGGCTCTGGTCATAATGAGTCATTCTGATGAGAAGTCGGAATATAACTGTGCACAAAACACGGTGTGGAGGTACAGAAATGGTTCAAACACAGACCCTGCCTTTCAGGAGACAGATGCATGACCCCAGAAGGAATAAGAAACAGCAAGCTCTTAGGACATAACTCAGCAGCTGGGGCTGGGAAGGACACACCACATAGGGTCATGCTGATGTTACACTTGCCAAGATGACTTGCTCATCTCAGTAGGGTTGGGCAGAATTCCCAAACATGCCCACATCCTGATCCTCATGTGCTGTTAGTACTTCATGCCACATGGCCAGGGATATTCAGGTTGCAAAGGGAATGTGGGAAACTTTTAGAAGCCAGAAAAGACAAGAAAGCAGATTTTCCCCTAAGTCTCTTCCCCTAGCCACTTGGTCTTAGTGGAAGGAGACCTGCTGTGTTGGTTGGTATCTGTTATAGCAGCACAGGAGTCTAGTACTCTTAGGAAGATCACTGGTTCCCCTTTTTGAATTTCCTGCTCAGAAAATAAGTGCCAGGGCGCCTGCTGGTTTCCCCTATGCTGACTCTACATCAGCTCAACTTCCCTGTTCTGGAAATTCCCTCTTCCCAGCATGGGCCACGCAGGGATCCAGGGTTCCCGGTGTTGTCCTGAGAATAATTGGTACAAAGCAGGACCTGTGTACCTTCCTTGACTTAACTTGACGTTTGTGTTGACCTCAATGGCACTTTCATGAGGATTTTCTTTATCTCAATGTGAAAGCATCATAAGATTGTTTGTGGTTATAAATTTTTGATATGTTTTAACACGTAGGACAAGTGGTCTGACTTAGGCTGCAGGACAGAGAACAGATGTTTGTTCTCCCTTCTGCACTCAGCTCTTCAAAAGGCCCTGCCTGCTTCTCCATGGAGCTCCCTGGCCCCCTTTGACCCCCTGTCCCCTTTTACGAGTGGCCTGCTGGTGACCTTCAAGGGGCTTGGAGAGCCAGTAGCACAGCCAAACCTCTTGTCTGGCCTTTGATGACTGCTTCTCCCTGTGCACGTTCCAGTCTGTTTCACAAATCTTGCTTCAGCTGTCACCCACACCAGAGCCCCAGCATCTTAAAGACATCCCTTGTCAAACACTTGCATTCATAGTCTCTCTCCAGCCTCTTCCCTGCCTTCCTGCAACTGGATGCAGAGTGGGAAGGAGAGGATGGACACGTGCTTCCCTGGTGACTCCCGGTCATGTTAACCCAGAGCCCACCTGCCTGGCGCACCCCAGATGGGGGCCACTGTAACCAGTGCAAGGCCATGTGGTTGGCTGGCTGGTTGATTGGCCCAGTGTGTGCAATAATGGTGCCCAGGAAAGCAGGTGCCCCAGACCCTTTAACCTGCTGTAATAAAACCCAATGGCCTGGGGAGGTTTATCAATAGCAGAAATGTATTGCTTATAGTTCTGGAGGCCCTGGGAAGTCCAAGGCCAGTAGGTTCCGTGTTTCCCGTCCATGAGATGGGGAGATTACCTGAAGGCATATCTGTGAGCTCCTAGCCCAGCAGGTAACATGTTACAGTTGCTAGATCAATGTCCTTCTTCATAACAACAAGAGCCTGCTCTTCACCAATGGTGTACTCAGCACTTCCCTTCCTGCGGGGTGGTGCCGCCACCAAGTGTGGTGTCTGAATCTCACTTGATCACTCCAGGGTGAGGTGTTGCAACAGAGGAAGAAAGAGCCAGTGGGATCCACATCCCGCCAAATGGCTTTTGATTCTTGAAGAGGTGGGAGCAGTGGCTGTCTCCAGCATAGTGAGGAGTTGTCACAGGATCAAGAAAAAGCGAGAAAAGAAAGATATTCTCAAGGCCACAGAGAAGTAATGTGGTGTAGAGACTGACTCACAGGAGCCTCTTGTGGGAAGAGAAATCTATTTCCAATGCCGTCAACCCTGGACCTCAAGTGACAAAGAAGAAGAGGTGGGCTGAGCAGAAATCTCAAATTCAGCTGACAACCAAGCCCCAGCCACATCTCCTGGGAAAGTGGCTTTAACTGCCATCTGCCCGTCACCTGATACTTGCCTTTAATCAGGCATTCCTTAAAGTCATCTGTCAATATTAGAATTCAGAAACCCCTGGAAAGTGGATTTCCTGTGGGGCGGATTGAGAAGCTCTACTTGGCCACCACTACGGTCCCAGGGCAGGGCTGAAGACCTGAGGATGTGGCATCCTATGACAGCACTATTTCTAAACCCATTCTGCAGATGTGGCAGCTGAAGCCCCTTCCTGGGTCCTGTGTTGTCTCTGTAAGGGGGAGACCCCAGTGTGAAATCTAACAGAGCAATCTTCTGTGAGTTGCACATGATTAGTGGTGGGTGTAAGTCAGCTATTCTCCCACCACTTTGCCATCAGGCTGTAGTGAAAGAAAGTCTCAGATCCAAGGCTGCCATGTGCATAGACACAGACATTGAAAAGCACTTTTCCCTAGTCAGTGCACACATCTGTCCTTAGGCTTCCTGAAGCCCTTTCCCTGTGCTTTGATTGTGCTGCCTGGGCTTTAAGTGCTCATTTGAGGCAGGTGAGAAAATACCCCAGAGGGAAGATTCACTTGTCAGGGTTATTGCCAGGCACCCAAGTTCCCCAGCCCGCAGCTTCTCACTAGAATGTGGGTCAGGCTTTGCACATTGTCCCTTGACACTGGGTTCCTTGAAATCTTATGTACAGTTCACACATGACCAGTGAGGGTCCTCCAAATCCTTTATCTCATCCACTGCCTTGTAAGGCATTCATTTCAATAAAAAGAGCCCAGTTCTCATAGTCATTGTACTCATAAAGAAAGCACAGAGTTCACAGAAGAAAATAAGTTCTCATTATTATCTTAACGTATCTGCTTTTGATCAAAGTAAAGAGAATAGAAGCACATGCCCTAGTCATTCTTGAAGAATGTGGTTTTCTGATCAAAGCAGAGGTGTCCACCCACAGCCCACACAGCCAAACACAAAATCTAAATTTATTTAAAGCATCATGAAATATTTTTGGATTCTTCTTTGGAACTGGCTTATGTGGTTCTCAAATGTGAACTTTGTAGATGACTCCGTAGTGCCGCCATGTCACATAAACACATGTGTGCTCGCTGGTTGTACACATGTGTGGCTTCAGTTTTAGGTATGTGGCTTCCAATGTGCTGCTGACTTCCAAGCACACACAGTTGAATTGACACCACCAGACGTCACATGTGCTTGTGGTGACTGGATAAGGGCAGTAATCATCAATTATCAAAATATCAATAATATTTCAACAGTAGGCATTTCATGTTATTCATTTGATTCTTAAGGCTCTTCCACACCTCGGTGGTGCCTTACACATTATGCCACTCTCGACAACTGGCCTCCACCTCACCCTTTATTAGCAGCTGAGATGTGGTAGGGCCTAAACCTTGCTTTCTATTTTCCTGACAATTAATTTTCATAATGAAAGTAAATATAGTGTCTTAGCTACTATTACTTTTTTAATCCAAACATGGCTTCTACAGTGTCTCAAGAGAAAATAGAACCTCCCCCCCAAAAAAAATTATGGAAGAAGGAAGAATGTTCAAGAAAAAGTGAAGAGATGACTCCTTTTTTTCCCAAGGCAAAGGATTTGTGCAAGTTTTCAAAGACCATAATTTGAAAAGGTGTTATATGCCAAGACATGCTTCCAAATTCGATGTGTATGAAAGATTGTGTCACAAGGACCACATAACAGAACTGAAAAAATTCCGTCTTCTCAATAAAATTTGTTTTAAAAATTACAACTCAGATACCATTGTAAAAGCTAGTTACGTGGTAGCAAACTATTTCATAGCAAAATAATCAAAGTTATTCACTGACGGTGAGTTTATTAAGCGGTGTATAGAAAGCATGGCAGATATAATTTGCCCTGATCAAAAAGGGGCAAATTCGTTTGTCTCACCAGATTATAGCCAGACAAATGAAGAAACTGAAAAATCTATCAAAAGAAGCTTGGAGAGAGAAGTTTGCTAATTCTAAGTTTTATGCTTTCACAATGGATTACAGCACTGATGCTGCAAATATGGCTCAACTTGTCATTTTTATTAGAGGTATTGATGACGAATATAATGTCACTGAAGAAATGGCTTCTTTAGTGCCATTAAAAGGCACAACTAAACCAGCAGATTTATATGAAGCAGTAAAAAATACGTTAAAGCAATTTTCTTTGTCCATTGTCAAAATATTTGGTGTAGTTCCTGACAGTGCCCCATGACGGCAGGTAAAAGATGGGGACTTGTAAAAGTAATAGAAGACGATGCAATTTCTATCCCAACCTCAGGCTTGATGAAGTGTCATTGCATAGTACATCAGGAAATGTATGCACAAAATCTGTAAAAATGGATCATATCTTGCAAATCATCGTCAAGACTGTGCATTTCATAAGAGCCAAGGAATTGAATCATTGCCAATTCCAGGAAGTCCTTAAAAGTATTGATGCTGACTATGGTGACATCATTTATTTTTTGAAAGTTAGATGGCTAAGTCGTCACCAAATGTTGTAAAGATTTTGATTTCCAACATGTTACCAAGTCGTTTATGGTTTCAAAAACCAAATTTTTGCCAGAACATAATGATGAAAACTGGCATACAGATTTAACATTTTTAATGGATTTAACCACTAATTTAAATGGGTTAAACGTGGGCCTTCAAGGTGAAAACCAACTTATCAATGTACTGTTTCAAACAAAGCAGCATTCCAAATGTAACTGAAATCACGGCAAGCTCAAAATAAGGCAAACAATTTTATGCATTTGACATGTTGGCTAAACACATCCTGTGAACAGCAAAACATATGTAGCCTTTCTTCTCAATTTAATGCAACAATTTAAAAACAGATTTCAAGATTTCCAGGAAAACAATCAATATTTGGTGCATTGGCAACTTCATTTTTAGACATGGTACCTGCCAGTTTTCAAACAGAATGCATAGAGCTGCAATCTGACATTCAATTTAAAGAAAAATTTGAAAAACTTTGACATGATCAAATCCAATCTCTTTGCTGGACTTTCATAGGCCCTGTCGTCCCAGACACAAATATCCCTCACTTCACAATCACACCTCTTTCATGTCATTACTTTTTGGCAGCCCCTACCTTTGTGAGCAACTATTTTCAAGAATGAAGCACTTTATAAGTAAAATTAGAACCAAAATACCTGGTATGTACCTTGAGAACTCATGGAGAATTCCAGCTGCTTCCATCAAACCAGATACTGATGCATTAGTTTGTCCGATACCCTACTAGTTTTATGTTGTCCACTTTTCTTTTACTGTTACAATAAAAAGTATTTTTAAAAAGACATTTTGTACTGTACACAATAACTAAGAAAATGCCATGAATGCTATGTCAACCAGTTCGATGAAAATATTTCAGATTGTATATAAAACCAACACATTGTACCCCATGATTACATTTATATACACAACCATGATATAATAAAAAAATCAGGAAAAAAAGACATTTTATTAATTAGATATGTATATTTTCTATATTAATGATCACAATGTTGGGACCTGCTCCCTAAACAGGCCACTACATAACTAGGATTGTTATGTGAGGACTTTTCTGCTTATCTGTGGTGGTATGTATCTCAAATATTATGTACAGATCTTTTATGTGCTGTCAGCTTCTGATGGTATTTGTGTATTTAATGTGTGTTCCAAGACCATGGTTCTTTTTCCAGTGTGGCCCAGGGAAGCCAAAAGGTTGGACAGCCCTGGATTAAAGGCTGAGGACCGACTGACTATTCACAGTACAGCATTCTATTGAAGTACTTGAGTGTCATGTGCAGAATACCTGACCCTTGCATTTTTCTTACCATGTGTCAGGAATTGTTGTAGGCCCCGTACACAATTTTAGCTCGTTTAATCATCACTGCCTGGGAAGCCAAGGTGCCCTTGACACCCACTTCATAGATTCAGCAGCTGACAACTGGTCATTGGGAGAGCCTGGAAGGTCATCTCTGGAGTCCCTGCTCTGACCACTATGGTAACCTGCTTCTCAATACCAACCAAGGCTTGAGTCCCAGTCTACCAAATCTCAGGCCCAGGCTTTTGTTAAAAAGGAAGCTCAGGGTTGCCTGTTGGAAGATGCTGACAATGTCTAGGAAAAAATATTCAAGATCAAATGGTCTCAATAGTAAAAGGTAGCAGATTTTAATTAGAAAATAGAAAAATAAATTAGCTTTCAAGGAGAAAGTAGTGAAAACTATTCTGAGATTTAAGGGTAGGTGGTTGTATCTTATCTCCTTGAAAATACAGGCATACCTCTGAGAGATTGTGGGTTCTCTTCCAAACTACTGCAATAAAGTGAATTTTGCAATAAAATGAGTCACACAAATGTTTTGGTTTCCTAGTGCATATAAAAGTTACATTTATACTATACTATAAGTACACAATAGCATTATGTCTAGAAAAACAGCGTACCTACCTTAATTAAAAATACTTTACTGCTAAAAATGCTAATGATCATCGCAGCCTTTGGTGAATCATCATCTTTTTGCTGCGGGAAGGTCTTGGTGGCTTGTGGCTAATCAGAGTGGTGGCTACCGAGGGTGGCTGGGGCAATTTCTTAACATGAGACAGCAATGAAGTTTGCTGTATCCTTTGACTCTTTATTTCATGAGAGACTTATCTGTAGCATGAGATATTGGTTCATATCACATTTTACCCACAGTAGAACTTCATTCAACATTGGAGTCAGTCCTCTCCAACCCTGCTGCTGCTTCAACTGAGTTTATGGACTATTCTAAATCCTTCACCAGGAGTAGATTCCATCTCAAGAAACCACTTTCTTTGTTTATCTGTAAGAAGGAGTTCCTTACCCATCAGATTGCATCAGAGGTTGTAGCAATTCAGGCTCTACTTCTGTAATAATCCAGGCCTCGTCCTGTTTCCACCACATCTGCTGTGTGTCTTGAGCCCCTCAAAGTCATTCGTGGGGGGTCGGATCACCTTCTTCCTAAGTCCTGTTTATGTTGACATTTTGACCTCCTCCCATAAGTCATGGATGTTCTGAATGGTATCTTAGGATGGTGAATCCTTTCCAGGAAGTCTTTAATTTCCTTTGCCCAGATCCGTCAGAGGGGACAGCTTCTTTCCTTAAACCTTGTGAATCAACATTTGCAAGATTTTGGCTTTTCTTAGGCAACTGCCACATATCTCTCACCCCTCACAGAATTGAGGAGGGTGAGGGCCTTGCTCTGGGTTAGGCTTTGGTGTAAGGGAATATCCTGGCAAACTTTGTCCATATCAGCTGGAAGGCTGTTTGCTTTCTTATTCATGCATTCACTGCGGTAGCACTTTTAACTTTTAACGGTTTGAAGAACTTGCTTGTGTTTACAACTTAGCCAGCTGTTAGGTGCAGGAGGCCCAGCTTTGAAGCCTATTTTTTTTTTTTTGGCATGTATTTCCTCACTAAGCTTAATCATTTCTAGCTTTTGATTTAAACTGAGAGACATAAGACCCTTCCTTGCACTTGAACACTTGGAGGTCATTATATGGTTTGAGAGTGGGGATAGACGGTCACAGGGGGATGACCGGTCATGGGGAAGGCTGATCACAGGAGGATGGCCGGTCACAGGGGTTGGTCAGCCAGTGGAACAGTAAGAACTGTCTTACTGGGGCACTATTCATGGCACCCCCAAACAGTTACATTATTAACACTGAAGATACAAGTCACAGATCACTATCAAAGGTACAGTAATAATGAAAACGTTGAAAATACTGTGAAAATTACCAAAATGTAACACAGATTTGGCCTGTGAGCTGTACGTTGCCACCTCTGAGATTTGATACTGTTCAAGCCAACAACCTTGAATGTGACATTGTTCAATTTTACGTTTCTCTGCTTAGGGTTTTAACAAGACTATGTGAAATTCCAGTTGCATTACAGGATGTGTAGGACCGTGGGCCTCTCTTTAAGGGAGGCCTCTCTTCTTAGTATGGCTCCGAGGGATTATGTACATGCAAAGGGCCACTTGGGTGCGTTTCTTTGGGACTGCATGGGAAGGAAATCCTTTACCCAGCTCTTGAGCTCCTGTGGTCCAGGTTGCTTCACTGAATCCAGCAAACAAATGAGCTTAGAGTCAGAGGACATTACAGGCTTAGAATAAGGTTCTGCCTGTTAAAATAGAAAGTGTCATGCAGGTGGATTGGCATGGCGCGGCCTCCTGAAAAAGCCACCACCTTCTCTCCAGCCCCAGTGCAGGCTGCATTTCCTGCTGTATCTTCCAGCCTCCTCTTCACTACACTGAGTCTTTCATCCTGTCAGGGATGCTCAGAACAGCACTGGGGCCAACAGAAGAAGGACCTTCATGACGACAGCCCTTCTCTGGGGTTGGTCGCGGGCTGCAGGAGAAGGTGAGAAGGCACAGAGAAATGTGTCTGGTGTTGAGGTTTGTGGCTCTCAGTGAGGAAAGAGTCAGACCGACCAGGGTTGCAGAATTCTAGGGATCATCCCCGGGCCTCTCACCTTTGTGTAACCTCCTCTATGGGAGTGTGGGCAGAGCTCGGAATATGGTGCATTATCACTCCTGTGATTATAATAACTAGCACCGAAGAGGGGAGCGTGCAGATACAATTAAGGTTTCTAATTAGCTGACCTTAAGGCAGGGAGATCATCTGGGTGGGCCTAATGTAATCACACAAGCCCTTTCAAAGAAGAGCTCTGGCTGGAAGCAAAAGAAGGAAAAGAGATTTTGAAACAGGAGGATGGCACCTGCTAGTGGGAAGGAAGGTTGGCAGCCCCCCGACATGGACGTTGCCCACGGCCTGGGTGAGCTTGGAAGACCCGAGTCCCCAGATAAGAGTCCAACCTAGCCAACGCCTTGAACTCCATCTTCTGAGACCCTACACGGAAAACCCAGCTGAGCCTGTCTGTATTTCTGACCCTGGGAGCTGTGACATTATAATTCTTAATTTTTTAATTCACTAAGTCTATGGTAATTTATTAAATAGCAACAGAAAACCTCCCCAGACGGTGGCCTTCCCAGGGTCTTGAAGTACCATTAAGGAACATGGTCTACTAACCCAGTGTCATGGCAGGCGCCTGTGGTCCCAGCTACTCGGAAGGCTGAGACAAGAGGATCACTCGCAAGTTGGTGGTTGCTGTGAGCTGTGACACCACGGTACTCTACCCAGGGCAACAGAGTGAGATTTTGCTGGAAAAAAAAAAAAAAAGAAGAAGAAGAAGAAGAAAAGAAAGAAACATGGTCTCAGAACCTGAAAGCAAACCTGACCAGACCTCCCAGACCCCCCTGCACAGGTTACCTCCTCCTGTGAACGTCTTTGGCACTCTCTTGTGCACTCTCCATGGACAAGGATAGTTAAAAAACGTCCCATATGCTGAACAGTTGAATGACAGTAGTTCTGAGCCACCATACAAGCAAAGCGCTGAAAGCTCTCAGCTACGGGACATTTTCTTTTCCTAAAATCTTTGACAACAGCTGAGCTTTCATGCACATTAATTTCCTAAATGCTCCTTTGGCCACTACAAGCTGAGCAGGTCCTTCAGAGACCTCTTTTGAAACACAGTGGGAAGGGAAGACGAAGGCCCCCACCTTCCGTCTCCATCACGCGCCACAGAGGAGCTGCCCATTACGGAATAGTGAGTACACCCTGGCTCTTTACAGACACGCCTCCAGTCTCCCTCCCCTCCAGACCGTGATAAAGAAAACCGGAGTTGAGAGATGTTAGCTAACTTGATCGAGCCTGGAAGTGGCAGTGCATGAATCGGGCACGGTCGGAGACCTCGGGCCCCTGCTCCTTCCACATCTCCGCCTGCCCGTGTGACCCGCTAGCTCCTCCTAAGGGGAAGCAACAGAGAGCCCCACCGCGCCCGGTGAGAGGGAAATGCAGTTAGTAGTGAGTAGAAGGTTCCTGACACCAGTGAAGGTGGGGCCCCTCGGACCACCTCTCTGCCTGCTAGGTAGCTGCTCCCGGAACACTCCGAGCACAGCGACTCCCGATGGGGCAGAGGGTCTCTGGGCGCCGCCCTTGGCAAACGCACCTCCAGCCCAGGATGCCAGTGCACTAAACATTACCGTGCCCGCAGCAAGTCTCAGAAATGAACCAGGATAAATTCTAAGCGTGAAATAACTTGAAAGAAACATTTCCTTTTAACTATCCTGGTTTTTGTTTTTGCTGCCTTGGAGCCACGCAGTTCATTCAAGTCTTGTGATGCCTTCTGAGGTGGAGGTGGCCGTGGCAGCATGACAATGTGAGTGTACTCCGAGCTACAAAACTCCGTATACTTTAAAATAGCTAATATGGCAGATTTCGTGTTAAGTGTGTTTTAACCACAATGTTTTAAAAGGCTTAAAAAACACCCTCGTTCACAAACAGTGCCCCGAGCCCGGCTCTGTGGGCTGGGTCCGACGCTCTGCACAATTCCTAGGCAGACACGTGTGTGTTACTTACAGCCATAACTGGTGCCATCCACGGGGCGACTGCCACATGGCAGATGAGGGTCCTTGCAAGAGTCTAGTGAGGTGGGGGCTGATAGCCCATTTTTCATAGGACAAGAATGAGCCCCACCGACCTAGCCAAGCCATGCAGCTGCACTGGCCAGGAATACCGGGCAGTGTAGCCCCGATGCCTGCCCGGGGTGGGGGCACCACAAATGACCCACAGCCTCTGCGTGAAGGATACGCTTTCTTTGGCAAGATGAGTTATGAAGGAGCCCCTCAAATCCATGCTACAGAGCAGATTAAACTTTCAGGGACTTAGCCTGGCAAAAATCAACTTAGAAAACATTATAAAAAACAATACTGACCAATCTGAAAGGCTGTGTACTGTATAACTTCAGCTATGTGACATTCTGGAAAAGGCCAAACTGTGGAGACCATAAAAAGGTCAGTGGCTGGGAGGGAGGATGACGGGATGGCCACAGGGATTTTTAGGCAGTGAAAAGACATTCAGCAGTAGTACATGTTACCTAATTTGTCCAGCCCCCTAGAAGGTGTAGCATCAGGAGTGAACCCCGATGTCAGTTGTGCACTGCGGGAGATGGCTGATGCTTGGGGGTCCATGTGGGTTTATCCTATGATGGTACCTCAAATGATGGTACTAATAATGGGGGGCCTGGGTATGGGGAGTATATGGGAAATCTGTAGTTTTCACACAGTTTTGCTGGGACCTAAAACTGCTCTAAAACATTAAGTCCATCAAGATAATAATGTGGAGTGGGATGGGGGTACTGACAGAACAGTTACTGGCGATAACAGTAAGAATGTGAGGCAGGCTGGGGTACAGATGAACAGTCAGTGGCAGAAATGCGTATCCCTGATGCTGAGTGAAGGGCACATGGGTCTCTGGTCCACTTTGCTGTGTGTTGGAATGCGCATCCCTGATACTGAGTGAAGGTCACGTGCTGAGTGATGCTCATCCCACATGCTGAGTGGTCTCTTGTCCACTTTGCTGTGTGTTGGACATTCTCCTTTGAGCATTGTAAAAGCAAAACAGCTGCAGGGATTCCTTTGCATCGTGCTGACTGTGATGACCGAGGCTCCTGAGAAAGGCAGTGTGGCCTGGGCACAGGGGCTTGGTCTTTGTCCAGTCCTGCGCTGGCCTCCCAGGAAGGTGACGGGCAGCCCAGTGTGCCTCTCTGCTTAGTGGGAGGCAGACTAGGAGACGGGGTCCCAGCAGTCTGTGCTTGGGGAGACCCCACCGTGGGGACGGCACAGCCTCATCCAGAGGGGACAGATGCTGCCTGGGAATCCTCTGTGCTGCCCTCAGCCTCACAGCCAACACCTGCAGCTTCCGGGCTGGCCAGCAGAAAGGCTCAGGGCAATTTGGTTTTTAGTAAAGAGTTTGATGTATGTTGAAGCCTGTACTGATTTGAAAAAGAAATTAGGAAATGTTGGAAAACAGAAACTCCCTTCGGTACAGACTAGATAAAATTCCATTGGGATCCTTTGGCGTTCCTGCTCCTGATCAAGCCTCCAGCTCTGGGCTGTGCCTTCAGCTCTGCTCATTGCCAGAACATCATAGTGACATTGGTCTTGGCACAACTTCCCAAATCCTGGGGACACGAGGCAAGCTCCACCCAGGCCCAGACGTTGCATCATTCTCCCTCCTCTACTAGGGGGTCTTTCCTGGAAGTCACTTTTTTCTGCACATGTGGTTTTAGTTTCTCAGTCAAGGTCCCAGGATGGGAAACCCCTGACCCTATTTCGTCACTGCTTTGCCAGAAGAGCCGCTCTGCCAAGCGCAGGGGGTGCTAGGAGACTGATCAGCCGAAGAGAAACATTCATTCTCTCTCCTTCCCTTTTAATTGAAGTGACACTTTCTGCATCTCTTGTATCACTTCACCTTAAGTTGCCTCTTCTTCCCAGCATTCCTGAATTATGCAGAAATCATTTTAAGGCAAATTTCCAACTACTGTTACTTGACCGTTGTTCTGCAGGGATGGAATCTGTCACTTTTAATTGGTTTCCCTTTTTCCACCCATTTTGGGCAAAACATTTTGTTAAAAGATGCATAGTGCCCCCCCACCTCCAAACGACTTGTTTTAATGCTGCAAGTATTTAAATGCCCTCATATTGAACTGTACAAGCTAATTATGTAACTTAAAGTCAATTCAGGCAAGGAATAAAAAACCCTGCAGCTTCCCAATTTGAGCAGTGGGGCTTTGTGATTCCCTGGGAAGTTCAGCCCCTTCTCCGCGTCCTCTGCAGTCATGAGACACCTCTTCTGCCGGTTTCCTTGGCACCAAACACTGGGTAACAGGGATGCTAGAAGGGCCCCGGGCTCTGTCATAATAAAGTCATTTAAGGGCCTGTAATTGTGCCAGGAGTGTATAATAGTGAAATTGGTTCCTGATTACTTTCTAGTTGCGAAGTTCCCCTCTACTCAATTAAAACATAATTCTTTAGGACTCTGCCACTTTCCCTGTTTGCACGAGGCTTCCCAACAAGCAACTTTTCTAGATGGTCTCCTGTGGGTCTCCACGTGGCGTTCACCCACCCTTTTCGTCCAAGGACAGAGTGAGGATGTGGGTGGGGAGGCCAGGCTGGCCAGACGGCTCCTGGAAGCTTCATGCCCTGGAGGGGCCTGGAGCTGGGCAGGTTCCTTCTGCAACCATAGCCCTGCCCTGCTGGCCACAACCCACCTGCCTCCCAGAAGTGCAGACTCCTCAGGGTCTGTCTTCCTCTTTCACCAAATTGCACTTGACATTTCATGAAGTGTCAGTGGAGATTGTGGTGTTCAAATGGCTTTGCTCTTGGTGGTGCTGTCTCCTTACCTTTATTCTCAAAGTTTAAAACAAAACCTTTACATTCAAAGTTCCAGGGAGCTGAGAGGCTATCGTGTAATACTTAGATTTGTTTTGGAAAGATATGAAAGCCTCAAAAATGTGAGCAACTCTTTTCGTTTGTTCTAACATTGCTTTTTTAAAATGTTATTTTTCATTGACAAATAACAAGGGGTATGTTGTGGTGTGCCCTGTGAGGTCAGGATACACGTGCATTGTAGAATGATTAAATTGAACAAATTAACATATTCAAACCTCACATCTTTATCATTTCTTTGTGGTGTTGAGCAACTCTATGAAAGTCAGGTCACTTATTTTTTATGGAAGGAGAGCCGTTAATTAATAAAATTGAATTAAGACTTTTATTGTATATATAGGTGTATGTGGAACTACATGTATTTAAATTAAACTCACATTTAACACTGTCAGAAATTAACAGTATTTCATGTCTCATAGGAACTCATGAGACTAAATGTCCAGGACAGTCGAGAAAGAAATCAAGAAAACTTTCTAGATGCTTTTTGTTGTTGTTGCCGTTTTAATTGCCTAGGCTTGGGAATGAACCGTTTGCATTTCCCATTGGCTTTGTATTTTTAAAAATGGATAATGTTATGACAGGTGTGATAAAGATGCTGCTTCTGACTTCCCGGAGACAGGAATCAGTTACCAAGAAGAGAGAGGATGTTTCTCTCCATTGGGTCATTAAAAATAAAATTTACAGGCTTTAGACCTTAGGGCTTTTTTGAATCTTTTTCAGATGACATAATTTGCCTGTGATTCTTTCTGCATTATTTATTTGTGTGTTTGGTTTTATCTCCTAAAATTTTAGATTATAAATAAATCCTGCCATAGATTAAAAATGATTGAAAAAACTCTCTTAAATACAGGCTTACCCTTTTCCTCAATCATTTTGCCCATTTGGGACAGCAGCCATGAAAGCATTTAATTCTCACACCATTAGTTCTGGGTTTTTTGAGAAATTACTTAATTCTCCTGGCTCCGAATTAGACATAAGGTATTTGGTGCACAGGGTGGTTGGTTGATTTCTTTCCCCATGTCTTTGCTGACGGAGCAGAATCAGCACCCTTGTGCACTGTGCCCCTTTCCCACCATGCTGGGGGCCTGTGAGCCTCTCTTGGACCCCACGCTATGTGGCCTGATGTTTACCCACCACAGTGTTGAATGAGGAGAATCAGGAGACATGAACTGCCAGGGGGCAGATTCTACCTCTTCATTGGAGCAGGCTCTGAGTGTTTTTGTTTTTGTTTTGTTTTGACTGCTGGAAGGTTCTGGACATACCTGGAGTCCGATAACTCTGCTAGTAATGAGCTAATGGTTCCTAAGATGAAAGCATTTTAGGGTAAGCACAGTGGCAAGGAATCTTTGTAGCTGCATTGGGCAGTCCTAATATATAAACGACAAGGTTCCTGCCATCAAGACAAGGGCTCCAGAACGGAACAGAATGAGGGAACCATGCCCAGTCATGCATGCCCAATGTCTAATGCGAAATTTGGATAACAAGAACCTAAAAAGAGCTGAATCTCACTGTAGAAAAACTATGCAGAATGCAAGGACTCCAGGAGAGCCAGAGACCGCCAGGTGGCCAGCGTCCTGGAGTCCTCCAAGTTGGAGGCTAATCTTCAGGGCCAGAACATCCATCCATCCATCCTCCACCCACCCACCACTCCTCCCTTCCCTCCTGTGCAGTTGCCCAGTGAGCACAGGCCGTGTGTCAGATGCTGACTTGACATCAAGGACACCTGGGTGAACGAGGAGACGTGGGCACTGCCTTTGTGACACCTATCGTACACACAGTCTGAGGGCTTCCCTAACACGGCGCCCAGCCCCACGGTGGCCAGCGTCCTCAGGAATGCCCAGGGAGGCAAGCCCATCCGCACCCTGTCCTCCCTAGCATTGCCTCCTGGAGAAAAGACAGTGATCTTGAGCTGTGCTAAGCCTTTGCTTATCTAGCAGAGCATCCTGCCACCCTAACATTTGGCTTGACTTGTGATCTTTTCCACATTCCTCTGTAATTGAAAGCAGGTTGCTACACAAAACCTTCTAACATACTTTTCTTATTTATTTCCCCTAGTTTTACATTTATTAGCAATAACTTAGGAAGTACAAGGGATAATAGATATTCTTACCTAAAGGTCTCTTTCTTTTTTCCTAGTCAGATAATCGATTTATCTGCGAGGTGATGGTGGGGGGAGCATAGCTATGTCTCTAATCCCCAGGGTGAGCTGTAGCATATAATTTCTGCGTTTCTTAGATGGTTCTGTGGAAGTGACATGGCCGTTGATAAACTTGATCTTGAACTTCTTCTGGTCTTTGTTTATTGCATTGATTATTTTCTTTTATTTGATCTTTTCTATAGTTTTCTGCATGCTACTTAGATTTCACATTATGTGGGTTTTGTCCTGGCTTTTTAAAAAATAAGGAATCTAAATTATAGAATCTGTGTCTCAACACTGTACTTTCTTGGATGTCAGTTCATTAAGAAGTTTCTGTTTAGCCTTCAGATTATTTGAACATGGCATTTTAAAAAAAAAGTCATTTTGAGAAATACATGTATATTTGACTAGCTGAAATTGCCCCAGAGCTTAATTAGAAGTAGCATGTTGCAACTGTTGTACCTGTTTGGGTGCTATCCTGAGACAAGTTAATTACCCTGTAATAATAATGCATGTTCTAGGAAACTTGTCATTATTGTCACGGAGGCCTGGAGAGAGTCTTCTTTAAGCTCATAAGGACCCTATAGTACTCTGGTAAACAGCAGAGTTCCAAAACTGATGGGGAAAATTAAGGGCAAACAAGTGTTAGGGGAGTCATAGCCCAATATTCTTGTGCATCATGAGAGCCCACCCTTGTCAGGACAGGAAGCTGCTGTCTGCCACTGACACTTGGGGATCTTCTGTGATTCCTGGGGTCAATGCTGTGCACGTCCCCAGAGGCTGTTTGAATACAAGCTGCCAAGTTCAAGTGGGGAAGATAGACCATCTTCCCATTAGCTCATGTCCTGTACTTCTGAGGGCTGAACATGGTAGGAAAGACCCCGGCCCAAGACTGGAAGGTGGACAAGAGATGCCAGTCATCCTATCTGCACAAGGCACATCCTGAATTTTGTCATTTTTGTCCTGGGTCTTGTATTAATTTATCAGGATGCCCTAAATGTCCTATATCCAGATTTTTTTTCAGTTGCAGAATTCAGCAATAAGAGCTATTTTTTCAGATTTAACTGGGTATCCGATATTTGCTAAATCTGGCCAGCCTGTGGCTGATGAGTGCAGCTGCCCAGTCTGTTTGCTTAATGGACAAGGCAGTGCCCCCCATGCCCTTCCATTAATACCCACTTAAAAACATTAATTCCTCCTTACTGGTTATATTTTAATGTCCCCAGGGAAGAACTCAAATAACTCCCTTCTGCAGTTTTGCTCAGTAACTGAGAGAGCAAACCCCGTCACGGGCCCTTTGTCACAGCTGTTTCAGCCTTAGACCCAGCCAATGGGTCTCCTGATTTCGGCATGGCCCGCTCTTAGGGTGGCAGCTGTGTGAGTGTGAGAGCGTCTACAGTGATGGGGGTGTTGGGCAGGAGGCAGTGGTGGCAAGAGACTCCATATAACCCCAGCCATTGAACCCCTTCTTCCCTCCTCCCTGGCTCACTGCCTTTTAGCAGCTCTGAGATGATTGGGGCATGGGGAGCTTCTCCAGGCGGGCTTCGCTAAAGAGATAATGTTGTCAAGAGGGCAGCAGTTAGGAGTAAGTAACCTAGACTTCCCTTAGACTCTGGCTGCTTCCTGCTGTCTAAATAGAGAAAGTGTAATTAAGTTTATTATCTGTGACCCAATGCTAATTCCCCTTACATCCTGCCTTTGTGCTAAAGGAAAAGGGTCTTTGAAAGAGTAGCTGGACTAAGCTTCAGCATTGTAGACAGTTTCAAGGGTTATAAAACAAATCTACTGAATAAACAAGCATGTGAAACACAGTACTCTGGGGTTGTTTATGACAGCCCAAATTGCACATTTCATCACAGGACAGCAAACATCATGGCATCGAACAATGTCAAAAGTGTACATTACCAATGAATCAAGGAATTAAAAGTCCTACCAAAGTTCTTGAAAGTCATCCCGTTCATAGTTGTGGAAGCTTTTAATAGTCTTTAAACAAGTAAGTAGTGATCAAAATTAGCATGCAGAGAACAGAATACACAGCACTGAACTTGTAAGCCGTTCTAGCGACAGTGCACCAAGCCATTCCAAGTCTAATCACTGCTGTGTGAGAACACAGTTGTATGCGTAACTTCAAAAGGCCGGCTAAGCGAAGATCAATGTAATAAAACATGTATCAAGACATTTGACTTCAGAAAATGATTTAATTTGCACCTTTTCTTTTTTTTTAGTGATACTTTTCAAATGCAACTTTCCCAAGCTGTTATGTTGGTCTTTTTCTTTTACCCTATACGCTATTTTTTTGATTCATCTGGAGAACTTGTGCATATAACTCTGTGGGCTTTTCATTGGTAAAACTGATTCTCAGTTTCACACAGGATTTGGAGAGTTCACATTCCAGACAGTCTGGGATTGTATCTCATTGAAATGCCAAGCCTACCAACGCGCCAGAGCCTAAGTGTGTAATTATGTAATTTTCTCTTGATCTTTCAGAGTCTTCCTGCGAGCAATTAATCAGTATGCAGATATGCTGAACAAAAAATTTCTGGATCAAGCCAACTTTGAGCTACAGGTAAGAGAAGAGAGAGACACGACCTTTGTGGAGAAATCGTGTTAGAACAAATTGCTGGTGCGCGCCAATATCTTATAGTATTTCTAATCCTTAAACTTAATTGGTCTCCCATGCCAGGTGTGGAAATAGAATTTACAGTATGTACTATTGCAACCTGAGGAGTGAAATTATCCCTTCAGGGTATTTGCTCGATTTAGCAAGGAAGGAGATAGAGTTGTTTCAGACAGAAGCTACTGAATCAGAGTGACAAGGAGGGACTCTCTGAGCAAGGAGGCCGTGGAGTCTAAGTGACTGTGGCTGCCAAGATTGTCTCAGAAAGAACCAGCAGAGAAGTCAGTTGTCATCACTGAGCTCAGCTTGCTTTTAGAACTCTGTTTTCCCCTGATAATCTCTCTCGGCTTTGCGCGACTTGCAGTGGCTCTTACCATGCCAAAGACCCTACCCCACAGGCCACAGCGCTGCCGCCAGCTGGTCCGTTGTCACCTATGTGCAGTGCACTGTGTGTGTGCTGGTATGCGTGTGTACAGGTGTGTGTGTGTGCAGGTGTGTGCGTGCTGGTGTGCGCGGGTACAGGTGTATGCGGGTGTGCAGGTGTGTGTGTGCTGGTGTGCGCGTGCTGGTGTGCGCGTGTACAGGTGTATGCGTGTGTGACAGGTGTATGCGTGTGTGGCAGGTGTGCGTGCTTCGCAGTGATTCTGCCTGGCATGACTTCCTACTGTGCATATGGGGTTTATGGCTCTCAGTTCCAGTGTATCATAGATATGTTTCTGCTAATAATGATTTTATTTGTCATTATTATGACTTGGTTTATTTTACTAAGGTTTGCAAAGTAGGGGAGAAAAAGCATCCAGATGCAAAGGGCATGTTTATTTCCTGGCAAGAATTGTTCACTGAGAAGGAACCTAAGGAATTTATGTGTTCCCAGTAGGTGATCCAGCACAAAATGTTTTACTAGATTGCAAAAATTTCCTGTTTTCACTGACTCCAGAAAATTTAGAGCTACTTAGTGATACATAGTATATTAGATGAAGTTCTAAGGTACATTTCCTTCCTTTTCCCTCCCTCCGTCCTTTCTTTCAACATGGGGTCTTGCTATATTGTCCTGGCTGTTATTAGACTCCTGGACTCAAGCAATCCTCTGGCCTGAACCTCCCAAGTAGCTGTGATTATAGGTACATGCCACTGTCACCAGCATGGCCCTTATTTCTTTCATAATTTTAAAATTTCTATTTAAATTATAAAATATAAAATATAATTATACAGTAATACATATAT
Source organism: Perodicticus potto (assembly GCA_963574655.1). Classification (NCBI taxonomy): domain Eukaryota; kingdom Metazoa; phylum Chordata; class Mammalia; order Primates; family Lorisidae; genus Perodicticus; species Perodicticus potto. The sequence continues at coordinate 35,307 of CAUYRH010062136.1, forward strand.
CAAGCTTTATATATCTATAAATTTTACTTTTTATAAATTTTTGTCATTTTCTCTACTTAATCCTTATTTTCACATGTCATAATAGCACAAAGTTTCTTCATTATAAAATATTGATGTGCTATAACTCAGGATATCAGACAAAATGTAAACTAACCCCTTCTACACTTCTGCTCGCTCTCAACCAGTTACCTTCTGCAGAGGTAACTTTGAACTAATTGTGTGTCTTCCTGATGCTTTAAGCACTTATGTGGACCTGAGCATGTTTTCTTTTGGCTTTTGACATGATCATACGTTTTTCAGCTCTATCATAGTTGGCAATATGAAGGAATCAACATTTATTCCTGTTTCTGTGCTGATGACCTGTAGGCTTTTTCTTGTCTCTCACCTTCAGGCTGAGCTGCCCTGAGGGGTATGACAGGTGTGTCTTGGCACCTGCATTCCTGTGGAATACACTGACCTCCAGGCCAAATGAAATGAATTTTAAGTTTGAAGGACAGTGAGACATTTCCCTCCTAAAATGAGTTAGCTTTTAGAACTTTTGCAATCTCACCAACTTCCCTTGAATACAGCCACTTTCTAGAATCTTCTTAAAACTAATTTCTTTAAAATCATTCATTTTTGTTATTATTGGCCTTTTCCTAATGATTAGTTAGCCACAGAATAAAAGCCACTAAGTTTCATGGTGAAAACCTAGTGGTTTTGACCAGGAATTATCTGATCATTGCCGCTGCTTATTTTTCTGTTGGGCTACTCGTCTTCCTTTCTGATAAATTGGAATTCTTCATACAGGCTAGTCATGGGTTTATATTCATTATACAGAAATATTTAATTTTTCTGTAGCCAAATCTGTCATTTCTTTTATAGCTAGTTTTATGGTTGATAAGTCTCTCCATTCCTCAGTATTATAAACTTATTTTTATGTGATTAAAATCTGTAAATACCTTTATAGTTCTTTAAAAAAAATCTTTTAGGGGGCAGCACCTGTGGCTCAAGGAGTAGGGTGCTGGCCCAATATACTGGGGGTAGTGGGTTCAAGCCTGGCCCCAGCCAAAACTGCAAAAAAAAAAAAAAAAAACAAAAAACCTTTTAGGGGTTTAATCTATCTGGGATTAGGGATAGGAAGGGCAAGGGTTTAACTTCACCTTTGCCCATATCATTTCATGAATAGGTTACTCTTATGTCAGTGATTTGAAATGCTATAGTGCTATAGTTAACATAATTGCAAATGTAGTTGTGTATCAAATCAATTATATTTTCTATGTTATCACCCTAGTGGCTTAATTGCTGTGGTTTTTTACGCAGCTAGTAGAGCCAAGACATCTCCATTAATTGCTTTATTGAAATATTATCCTGGCTATTTTTCTGCATTTCCTCTTTCATCTGAGTTGAGTTTATTTCTTTAAAAATATGACCCTTGTATTCTAATTAGAATTGCATTTAATTCATAAATAATTTGGGGGGACATTTTACAATATTTGAGGGTATACCTTGTAGTATTTTTTTTTTTTTTTGTCCCATGCTGCAATATCTAGGTCTTCTTTTTATGTCTTTTGTCGGATTTTCTACTTTTTTCTATTTTCTAGTCTGGCATATGACTTGCTGGATGGATTCCTGTGTTTTTAACCATGGCTGCTGTAGGTGGAGGGTCCTTTTTCACGGCATATCAGTTATTGAGGCTCTTTTTTGATGTGTCATGAGTATAATTGCCCAGATGCTCACCATGAGCCCAGACGCCATAAAAGCAATGAGCTCTCCAGCCCGACATGGAGCTTTGCCCCTGCAGTGTGGTGCACGTAGTTTTTGGTGTTTGAACAGAGTGTAGCAGGGCTCATTGGCTGTGTTGAACAGAGTTTAGCAGGCTCATTGGCTGTGTTCTGAGACTCACAGTCAGGGGACTGACCAGAGTCAGACCCACACCTGCATGGACACTGAGCCCATTTTGACTTCTACCTGTTTCCCTTTAAGAACACTCTACCATGGGGGCATGCTCCTGCTCAGCAGGAGTCCTGCTCACACAAATGAAAAGAAAGAATTGGGAGTTAGTGAAGATATTATTTTAAAAGAAGCATTCATGTTTTGTTATTTTGCATTTTTTTACATCTTGTTTCCTTTACATTTAAAAAATTTTTGATGTATTTGGGGTACAAGTTGAATTCTATTGCATGTGTACATGGTACAGGGACAGGCCTGGGCTCTCGGAGTGCCCACAGCCTGAGTCGTGCACCTTGTACCCGGCAGATAATTTTTCATTCCTCGCCCCTACCTGTTTGTAAAGCAAGTAGAAATTAATGTATGATATGGGTCTGTGCACACTTGGGTCCCGTTCTAGCCAGGCCCTGACTGAGGCTCAGAAAGCCTCTGACCTGGGCTGACAGTTCTTGCTAGCAAGGAGGAAATAGGTGGGAGGAGTTAGTCCCCAAAACAAAAGGAACCACTTGTATTTTACTGCGTCAAGCCATCCCTCTCGTGATAAAGGAAGACTGAAAAGAAACCCTGTCTGGGGCAGCGAGGGACACAGGCTGAGGTCGGGACACTGGGCCCGACCTTCACCCTGCTTCCATGTCTCCTGTAGCTCTGGGCACGTCTCCGAGCCTCAGCGGTGAGATGGGGGTACCAACTGCACCTCCTTGCTTAGCGCTGCAGTAGTCAAATGAGCTGCAGGTAGCTTCAGAGATCGCGCAGACTGTGAGAAGTGTGGGGTAAACAGGAGCCAGGCAGACTCTCTTAAAAACTGCAAGGCTCTTAAACTTTCACAAGTAATTAAAAATAGCCAATAATATTCACACTTTACTTTTAGATAGCTCTTTGCAACTCTCTCATTTGATATAACAAATACTGTCCCTGGTGTGTAAAAGAGAAAAATGAATTTCTTCTAAAGACCATTGTCCTTTGAACGTGCATATATGCAGTCCATAAACCCCAGAGATATGAAATGTTTGACATTTTTATACTTGTTTTCCTTAATTGTCTAGGATATGTATTTTTTTTGTATAATAAAAAGTCAGGAATTATGGAAATCTGTGCTACTGTCCAGAGTCTTCCTAACAGTAAGAACAGTGAGAAGCACTGACATTGAGGTAGCGCTCACCACAGCTCTGCCCCAGAAAGGCTCTGCACAACGTCCACCGCGGGGTCCCAGCAGTCCCGTAAGGGAGAGACTGTTGAAATTCTCATTTTATCAATGGGGAAACCGAAGCCCAGAGAGAGGTTACAGTTGTTATGGACTCTAGAATATGTGCTGTGACCTCAGAGCTACATGCTCAGCCCCAAACCACACGTGGGCTGCTGGTTAGCAATTTATATGTAGTGGGTGGGGGGTTTTAAACATTTCAGAAGTGTGCGCTGAGCGAATGACAAATGTCTCAGCATTTGGGGGATACTCTTCAGCAACTTAGCATCTTTTTTTTATTTTTTCGGTTTTCAGTTGTGGAACAACTATTTTCACCTGGCGGTTGCATTCCTTACTCAAGAGTCCTTGCAATTGGAGAATTTCTCAAGTGCCAAGAGAGCCAAAATCCTCAACAAGTAAGTCTGGTCCAGCTCTGAAACTGCGGGAGGAGCCTCGGACTCTCCCGGCTTAATGTTCATGTAGTCTTAAGCCAACTTGGTACCAATGCAGGTGTAATCACTAATCACAGTGTAACGCAAGGGTGGTTTTAAATCCTGAGGGGGCACTGCCTTTTCTCAGCCACGAATCAAGCTCTAAAATTGCAGGATTCATTCTGGCAGGTTCCAAGTCTGTGTGACTCAAGACTATCAGCGCAACATGGGATTTTGTGTTTCCAGAGATAATTCCTTTTGCTGTGCTCCTTGCTGATGTCATTCCACACGTGTTTAGCTTTATTGCTTAATTTGCCAATTCAGCTTTCTACAAAAGAAGCTTCAGCTGAAAGCTCTCGGCACTGTGGGGCTCGTCTCACTAGTGGGTTAGAGCTGTCGGGGGTTCCTTCAGGGCAGCAGATGACTCCCGTCTTCTTCTGAGTAGGAGATTTGTGTGGACTAAACCAGCCCCTTGTATCCTTACAAGCAAACCCCTCCACAAAGGCCGAGATCCTCACCTGGGTCCATTGTCTCTGTGACCTCCGCAGCGTCCTGTGCTGCTCCTGGTCCAACAATGGCACAGAAAAAATTGCTGCGTGGGTTTCCCTCCAACATCTGGGCCTCACTGCCTCTCTTTCCTCCCCCACGTCACTGATTTCTCACTGCTCTGAGAGTCCCTTCCATAAGTTCTTATGAGGAAAGTACTGAAATTGCTCCCCTGCTGCCTTGCTGTGAGCGCCTCTGTGTCACTTGATGGTGTGTCGGCAACACCTTACAGTCCTGGGCCTGGCCAGCTCTGTACAGCTCACCAAGGCTACAGGTGCCAGGGAGCCTCAGGAGGTGGCAGCTACACAGCCTTCTAGTATCTCACTCACAGGACAGATTGAGAGCACCTGTCCCTGGAGAGTGAGCATGACAGTCACACCCAGCATAAGACACAGGATGTACCGGGCCATCACATCAGCAGCCCTATAAGATTATACAGCCATTTTTACTGGAACAATTCATATTTAGATACACAAAGCCTTGCCTGCAAGTTGGTAGCCTGGGAGCAATGGGCCACACCACACAGCCTAGGTGTGCCATCTAGCTTTGTGCAGTACACAGTGTGACATGTGAACAAGGACAAAAATCACCTTGGAGCACATCCTTTTCCTTAAGTGAAGCTTGGCTATATTTCTGCAGTTTCCTGAGCATGTACTATGTACTGGTGACTTTGTGAGCACATGGAGTGCATTTTCCATGTATAATCATTAAAAAGCCAAGCTGTTTGTTAGGGCCTTTCCTCACCTTGCTGTGCATGAGGAATGGAAATCAGAGGGATCGAGCCACTTGGCCCACCCTGAACCTACAAGGGGCAAAGCAGTGTTCTAATCCAGGTGTGCAAAGCCCGAGATTCTAACCTGTGCTGCTTTTAGAACTTTCGAGCTTTTGGTCTGCGCCCCTTGAACTAGAACTCACCTTTCACGTGGCCAGCAAGCGGCCTCTGTTGGTAACTCCTATCTAATTGCCACCAATGCGAACAGTGATCATTGTACTTACCGAGCCGGGCACCCAGAGTGGGGCAGGACGGGAGCAGCACATCCCGCCTCCTTGGAGCCCATGTGGCTGCCCCACGGAGAGACTATCTCTTCCAGGCCGCACCTTCTGGGGATGGGCTCAACACGGGCTCCCACTGTGTAAGATGGATGTCTCCTCAGAGCCCGCGTGGGAGGAGGGCTGCTTGTGGGGTTGCTGCCCCGCGGTCACAGTGCCCTGGTGGTGGGAACTGCTGCAGAAACACTGAACAGCCCACACTAAGCACAGCCCGGGCGGTGCCGCACGCCTTCCTGGAGCACAAACCCCTTGTTGTCCCATCCTGCAGAAGGAAAGCCCGGCCACAACAGGTGCAGCCACCTGCCCATGAGGCGGGGCTGACTGTGGGGCGGGGCTGACTGCGGGGCGGGGCTGGTTGTGGGGCGGGGCTGAAGGGCGGGGCTGACTGCAGGGCGGGGCTGGCTGCGGGGCGGGGCTGGCTGTGGGCGGGGCTGTCTGTGGGGCGGGGCTGACTGAAAGGCGGGGCTGACTGAAAGGCGGGGCTGGCTGCGGGCCGGCAGACATAGGAACCCCCTCTTTGGCAAGCATGCAGCACCTCCCTGCTCACCGACGCCGGCTGGGGAAGGGCAATCTGCCTTTGGAGGGCTGCTGTCTCCTGAGCAGATAGTTCTTAGAACAAAACAAATTAATGCTGGGCCCTCTCCAAGCCAGGGCGGGTGGCCTGCAGGGCCCTTCCTGATGTGGGAGCGTTCACAGCCAGGTGACATCAGTGAGTGCCTTAGCCACACCTGGGCAGCCAGAGGAAGCGATTGCCTCCCCGTTAGCGTTAGCGGTGTGGAATTGGAGGCTTCAAAGCCAAGGGGAATTAACACCGCAGCTGGTGCTTCCCCTTCCAGAGCTGGGCAGGGCCTCCAGCGCCTCGCTCTGTCTCACAGCTGTGGCAAGGACAGACTCTGCATCCTCAAGGACGTGAGCCCCCAGCATTTCGGAAGTTGTCTTTACAAGACTCTGGCAAGAGGACCAGGGCCCTGTGCAGTCTGAGGGGCCTCTCCGGGGTGTGGGCTCCCAGTGTCATTGAAAGGGGGGCACTCGACCGGCATAAACCTCGCAGAACACCGAGGCTTGGACGAAAGGTCTCTATTGGCGGGGGTGGGGGGGGGTGGGGTTGGGGGTGTGGGGGGCTGCAGAACAGCATTAAGGAGGAGGGGAGAGAGAGAGAGACACAAGACACACGGGGGACAAAGGGGGAGAAAAGAGAGAGAAGAGAGAGAACAAAAGACAGAGCACCTTATACAGGTTCGGTTAGGGGAGGTGACGGGGTGGTACAACAGCCAATAAGGTGTTACTGCTCTGGTGCGAGGAGCCGTAGGGGGCTTTTCAGTTTGAGCTTTTCAGTGGATAATTCGGAAAGGGAGATGAAGTTTTGCAATTATCTAACAGTCATGATGCCCGAGACACAGTGTTCTCTGTGCTTGAAGTAAGCCTGTCTTGTCCAGCTGACCAGCAAGGCCACCAGCGTACACAGCGTGGAGGGTTCACCTGCGTGGGCTGTACTCTTCCTGCCTCTTGATAAACCTCGGTACCATTTATAATCCTTGGCAAATTCTACTTTCAAATAGCAAAGAAGTATTTTAAGATATCCTCTTCAAAGACTTAAAGTTTTTAGGCACATAGAGTGCCTAGGAATGTTTTGATTTGTTCAAAGTTGTCTTGTGGAAGGGGATTGAGTGCCCACTCTGCTCAGTCAGGCCACAGTCCTGGTGTTCAGGCCAGAGGGGGAAGATGCAACTCTCATGATGAAGGTCACAGTCTAGTGTAGCGTTTTCCAACCTTTTAAATCTCATGACACACTTGAATCCATAGTTAAATATCCATGGCACACTTAAATTACGTTGATCAAAAAACAGTAAAAGAAAAGAATATACTTTTCTTTGGACTTACTTTGAAAATAATCTAATTAATGATCTTTGAAAATTTTCAGAGTACACCTAAGATCCTCGCATGACACACCATTGTGCTGCATCACACACCAGTTGAAAATCACTGGTGCTGGAATGGGTGTAGTGGCTTAGTGACCGAGGACCTTGGAGCAGAGAGGCAGGGCCATCAGGTCTTTCTGGGGAGCCAGAGGCCTCCTGACAGTGTGGACTTCTGAGCTGGGTGTTGAAGGGGATGGCTTGATCTACAAGCAGAGAGAGGCTCTGGATTGTTGGAAGGGAAGGGAATAGCAGGGCCTGGAGCACTTGGCATTTGGGGCAGCTTTGAGGGGTCAGTGATGCGGTAATCAAACCCACAGTTCTGAGCAAGCTGTGGGTGCTGACTTGCAGATCAGTGGAGCACGGTGCTTTGGAGTTTTGCAGTGTGGTTGCAGTGTGACCATGGAAGGGCTGGCGGTCTTGCCCAGGCCGTAATTGGGAGGAGGGAGCCCACAGGTGAGCCACATCACACCCATTCAACGGCCTCCCATACAGGCCTGTCTGCTACTCTAGGGCTCACAAATTCAATTGTAGGCGTCTTTGTGGGAAGTTCCCACCCCAGACCACCCGCCCCTTTGTCCTTCCTTACCCCTGTAGCTCCCCACCTCTGCCTGGTCCGCAGCCTGTGGCTCAAAGTAGAAAGTCCCAGCCTCAGAAGACCTATCTGCCTGCTCATTCCTCTTGTTTAGAGGTTGGGGGGAAAAAATTGGATATTCACCCAAAAGTGCCTGGAAGAAACTTGCGCCATGCCACTCAGAGAACTGAGATTGTCAAAGCCAAACTGAGTGCGAGATTTGCCAGTGAACCACAAAGTGAACAACTCCCGGGGATGTTCCTTCAGGCGTCCTCAGCGCTAGTGATTCCTAAGGAAGGACAGAGGTGTCATCCGAATGCGAAGCCTCCTGCCCACCCCCACGCTTTTCTGTTATTGGGGCCCAAGAAATATGACAGAACTGTCAAAGAGGTGACTTTTGACAAGCAGCCAGCTTGACAGTTTTAGTATGCAAGACGTCATGTGTCCTGATGGGGATGATGTGGCCCATGACGGTGGAGGAGCGTCTGTGTTCAGGATAAGACCTTGTTCCAGAAGAGCAAAGGGTTTTGGAGCTGGCCCTTCCACACGTCCTAGCATATAGTGCTTATTGAGAACTGTCAGTGTGACTGGGTGAAGGTTGATGGCAAAGCCCAGCTTGCTGCAGGGACCACCCTCACAAAGCCCCTCACCCCGTTTGGTGCCAGGGATATTGTCTTGTTTTGTTTTGGTTTTTGTAACTGGAGAAATCTGTGACCTTCTAGGGGGACAGGTTTCACAACTGGACCCACATAGGCACTAACGAAAAGAACCCCATCTTAGCAAACACGGGGTTCTGAAAGTCCAAGGGCCACAAGGAGACTAAAAGGGATTGAATATGCTGGGTGTGCCCCGTTTTGCAAGGTGACCTCATCGGAAGCTGCAGTTATATATTCCAAACCATGACAGGAAATACCATCAATTTGATTTGTGTCTGTGCTAATGGTTTGTTGTTTTTTTTTTCCTCTAAAAGACCCAAATTACTTCAAACAGAGTGGAGTTCGGCTTAGCACGTGGTCTCCCTGTACCAGCTTCATGTTAGAAAGGCTAATTGTGTCCCACATGCACTGGTGATGTCACACCTGCTGAGTGTGACAACACCCAGGGCAGGCGGCAGCCTGTCACATCAGACCTGTGTCTAAGAAGGCTTATTCCCACTGGTCCCATTTGGGGTCCCCGTCCCCCTCACACCTCCACCAGCCCTCCCAGACACGCATGCTCATTTCCTCTCCTTCCGCCCACTCAGACCCTGGCTGCCGCCCTGCACTCCGCGGGCCCTCCAGCAGGTCAGCACTGCCCCAAGGCCGTAAATGGGAGAAGGGGGAGCTCCCCGACACTCCTCACTGCTGTTCCCGCCCCTCTGGCTCCGAGTGCCCTCCTCTCCTGACTCTCAGAACTCCCCCTGGGTTTTGTTTTGGGCGTCTGGTTCTCTTGCCAGCTGCGTTCTAAATACTAAGTGGTGGGAGCTCCTCACGTCTTGGTCTTAGGACTTCTCGTTCTAGTCTCTGTCCTTAGGAAAGCATTGTTCAAACTGTGGGTCTCAACTGTTTATTGGTCCAGAACATCACCTTTCTTACAGTGTCATCGTGAGGTCCATCTGGCATAACAACAAACGCAGACTGTGGCGTGAAACCTCCAAAATGTACTGTCTCTCAGTCATGGAGGCCAGAAGTCGGAGTGAGGTGTTGGCGGGCTGGCTCCATCTGGAGGTTCAGAGGGAGGACCCGCCCTTTGCCTCTCTCCTGGCTTCCATGGCTGCCCCCAACTCCCTCTCCTTCCCCCACCCCGATCCCCGAACTCCCAATCCCCTCCCCCACTCCCCCATCCCCGCACTCCTTGGCTGGCGTCTGCCCTCTGCACCTGGCTTCTTCCTCATGTCTACCTGTGTGTCTGGGTCACTCCATCTCCCTCTCCTTATAAGGACACCAGCCATTGGGTTTAGGCCCACCCTGGTCCAGCATGAACCTCTCCTGACATGATTACATCAGCAAAGACCCTATTTCTAAATAAGGTCACAGAGTCCCGACCCGTCGTTATAGTAGACACACTTCAACCCACACCAGTCACGAGCCACTGATGTGTTTTTTCAGTGAAATAGAATATAAGAGAGAATATCAAAGCTCATTACAGGCAATAGGGTTAAATGTTATTTCGTATAACTTTTATACATGAATATTTAATAGTATGTGTGCCAGTTAATAAAGAAAATGTATTTCTTATTTCAAAAAAGCTTTTAAACTTATAAAAAGGCCTTTTCAAAGTCCTGCCTCTGCTGACAGCACAGCCCCCCTTGGTGTCGTGCAGAGAAGGTGCCGACTGCCTGCCGCGGTCTGTGCTCACCAGCCCCTCCCTGCCTCAGGGCCTTGGTACCTGCTGGTTCCTCTGCCTTCAGCATGCTGTTCCCTGTTTGTCAGGATTACACCTGTCCTTCAGATCTTAGGGCAAACATTACTCTCCTAGAGAACTCAAGTTCAGCTCTCTCACTCCTCTTATGTTTTTCCTAAAATGCCATAACCATGGCCTTCAAAGGAACAGCTCCTTATCTCTCTCTCCCTCTCTCTCTCTTTTGCTCTATCAATATATCTGTACCTTGTGTGATTATTTGCTTACTGTTCATCCCTCCTACCATCCTAACAGCCCCCTGTGGTCTGTGGGTCTTGTCTGTTCCCAACATATTAAATTATTATTCTTCTATTAATGTTTGTGCCTTTACATTTGTGTTTTCATATTAGCCCCGTGTCTGGCCCAAGTGCTCAATAGGTGTTCACTAAATGAATTGATCTAAACAAGCGTGGGAATCGTGATAAAGCCCAGACTAAGATTTTAAAGGAAGGACCCTCCTGGCTTGAGCACTTGCTGAGGCCAAGACGGGCATCGTGTCTCTCTCCTTCACAAAGGCCTGGGAGGTGAATGTCGTGTACCCCCCTATACAACAGAGGAGGAGACTGAGGGTCAGAGTGGTGAAGGAAATTGCTCACTGTGCTTAGGTTCAGGCTCGGGTGAGCCATACCCCAAGACAGGGCAGTCTCTGGTGGACTTGAGTTTTGTTTCTTAGTGTGAAGATTCAGGAAATCAGGTCTTGAGGCCACAGAGGCTAAATTCATACAATATTATGTCGGGGAGATAGCCTGATGTGGGGTCCTAGCTCTCCCTGGGGGTGAGAGGCTGCCCCCCACATGCATGTTCTGCTCACTCACTCGTGGTGGGCACCCGTGAGAAGCACTAGGCAGCAAGGTGGCTCCAGCTCGTGCCGTCCTCACTTTGTGGAGCCAGCACACGGCTGCACCGCCCTGAGTCTCTTTGGAGACTGGCTAGGATGTCTGCGTGCTCACCTCCCGGGCTTCTCAGGAGGGTCAGATGGAAGGAGAACACCGCAGTGCTGGGCTGCGAGGTCCTGGGGGTGTGTGCTTTGAGGGAAGAGCATGGGTTTGGGAGTCTGAAGGCTCAGACGCTCTCCCCGTGTTGCCCCTGACGATGGCGAAGTCATCTGGCTCTTCTCCTCCAGGACCAGTCAGTTCCCTCAACTGTAAATTGGGAGAGAGGAACTTAATTATGATCTCCAAGGCTGCCACCAGCTCTGGGCTTCTGTTTCCAGGTAATGAGCTTTAGCCCAGACACTCTCAATTACAATCATTTTTTCTCCTCGTGGGAAGAAGTGGAAATGGTTCGGGAAGCCCTCTCGAGGTCTGGTGACAGCTGTAACTCTATTTGGGGCTTACTCTGAGGCATGTATAGATTCATCAAAGCCGCCTTCTTATTAAAACCAGCAAAAAGATCAATCTCGCTGTCAGGGAAATCCCATCTGCCCTTCACCCTCGGTGCCTCACCCTTCCTTGTTGCCTTTGTGCCAGGCCTCAATGCCCTTGTCTAACTTGACTATTAAAACAGCATTTTTAGCACCTTTCTGCTATAGGCCTGACTCTCAGCAGGGATCAGCTGTCAGCTCTTTGCTAATCCCCCAGTTCTCAGATACTGCTGAGGACCCTTCCTATTCCACCCATGAGACAGTGAAGTGTAACCAAGAGTGGAAATCCCTCAGCCTTCATCCCCCTGTCACCTGAGGGGGGTGGGGTGGTGGGCAGGGAGAGGCGGGAAAGGGGAGGCAGGGATGGCCTGGAGGCAACTGGCCCTCCCTTCCCCGAGCCTCCCAGGATCCAGACTGCAATTCTAGCTCCAGAAAAATGGCTAGTCACTACTCTGGGTCATGCCTGTATGATTCAAGCCACAGTTGTTAAACCAGCTGCTGCCGAGGGTCTCCTGTGCTTGAGTTTCTGAACTTTAGAGTTTCCCGTACGTTGTTCTCATTCTGACCGCAGTAAGACCCAATAGGGGGAGTTGAGGCAGGGGAAAGGAGACACAGTGCTGGTGCTGGTGAGCTTGGCATGAAGCCGTCTTGTTTTGTGAGAGGTGTTTCTGCAGGATGAGAAGGGATTCTGTGCAGCTTGGGTGTGAGAAGAGCATGTGAAGCATGGGTTCGGCAGTGAACCGCAGCCCTGCCCGCAGTCAGCACTTTCACCTGCTCGGAGCCTCTGACCGCCTGGAGGGGTTGAGGGTCTGCACACGTGGTGCCAGGGGGTCAAGGGGCATGGGTGTTTGTGACCTTGAGATGCCTCCTCTGACACCACATCCCAGGTTTGCCTGACACCTGCTTGGCTGGAAGGTGACTCATTCAGCTGGACAGCAAGACCCTCACTACCCTTGGAGGAAAACTCAGCTCTGGGTTTGACCAGAGCCTTACTTTCTGCATTTCTCATCTGGGAAACACTAGGAGGATGCTCACCTGCTGGGGCACCATGCAGCCAGTGTATCTTCTCCCCACCTGCTGGGGCACCATGCAGCCAGTGTATCTTCTCCCCACCTGCTGGGGCACCGTGCAGCCAGTGTATCTTCTCCCCACCTGCTGGGGCACCGTGCAGCCAGTGTATCCTCTCCCCACCTGGCCACATTGGCTGCTTAGGTCCCAAAGGGAAATTGGGAATTGGGGAGCAGGCACCACAAACCTCAAAAGGATGTACCACTTACCAGAACTCAGGTCATATATCCCCTGGACAGTCTGGGGTGCAAGTTAGGCACTGGAGGGTCTTTCCTGCCATCTCCAACTTGGGCTCAGTAGCTGTGCTGCTGGTGTGTTCCCACCATCCGTGGGATTGGTGAGGGGCCCATTCCCCAGCTGAGACCCCCCTCCTCCGGTGAATCTACCTACATCAGTGCTCCCCTGGGCTTGTAGGTGATACGTGGACCTTAAAGGACTGGTTTGTCCTGGTAGGAAGAGGCTCACGCTCCCGGTTCAGCATCTCCATCTGTGCCTTGGACCAAACTGCCAGAGTCCATTGATCTTCTGTGGTTGAGGTTATCGCACAGGCTATGAGTGACAGACATGTGCTTAGGGAACCAGAGACTTTTCTAATAAGGTGACAGCAGGCTGCGGATGTTGATATACTGGCCGAGATCTTCACCTAAAGAGCCAAGTGCGGTCATCGGTAATCAGAGCTTGCCTTTTCACATCTCCCAATGCAAGGATGAACGGAGAGGGCTCAGTGACATAGCTGCTAAACTATAATACTGTAGGATAATTTTGCAAATTATTATTTTTAATATAATCAGCTTTTTCCTTAGGCAATAAAAGAAAAAGTTAAATTGCTCACAAACTAATAAAGGTTTATCTTCTGAAGCATCGAATTCTGTTTACTCATGAAATGCACACCTCCTCTGTGCACCCACCGGGAGGAAAATTAGCATTTACTTTCCCTGATAAACAACAACGGGTGGAATATCTGTTGACATCTTTTGGTGCTAAGCCCTTCTTTACATTTAAAATGATAAAGAAAAATGCAAGACATTTGAAAGAGGCCTTTCCTGACTCCAGGTGTAATTGTAATGAGGGAAAGCCATTGCGTGCCCTGGGATGTATTTGTTGTCTGCCATACCTAGATCCTAACAACACACAACAGGAATGGAAAAAAAACTCCCCCCTCCGGCTCAGGAACCAGGAGGGGCAAGAGAGAAAAGCGGCTTCATTACGCTCCACAACTCCCCCCAGGTTCCCATGGGGAACAGCGTCTGATCCTCAGTGAAGAGAATGTGAGATGGCCCTGCTAGGTTTTTCTTCTTTGATTCCTTTTGGTGGCAAAAGAATTTGAAACTTTGACACTTTCTTTGTCTCAGTGATAGGAGACTTTAATTGCACTTAAAAACAATAGGCTCTGTGGAGTGATTCAGCATTTTGTATTTCTCTGGTTTCCAGATATGGAGATATGCGGAGACAGATCGGCTTTGAGATCAGAGACATGTGGTACAACCTTGGTGAGTAGCCGGGGTTTCGGGCGTGGAGAATATCTTGAAGCCCAGGTGGGTCACCACATTGGCCCTGTTGGTCAGTGTTGGGGGTGTCTTAAAAATCGGAATGGTGTGTATCCCTTGGACAGCAGTTATTACTCTTTGTAGTAACTGTTTTCAGTAATTAAGAGATAAGAGACGGAAGGAGAGGAAAGAACATCTGATTTGTGGGACGGAAAGAAAAATCAGCAGTATGGCCTCCTATGGGGTGAGCACATTGCCTAGAACTCCCACTTCCTGGCATTGCCAGTACCTTGTCTGTTCCCTCGGTTTCTCAGCCAGCAAACCATGTAGCTCAGCCTGCTATGACATTTGCCTTCGCTTTTTGTACTTGATTTCACAGACTCTACCTTCTAAGCCTTTATTTGCTGACTGGACTTGGATCCTGTATTTAGGTACGCTGCCACCAGGTGGTGGCAGCCTAGCCTGCTCCTGCTAAGAAAAGTACTAAGGGATATGTTTGTGTATGATGTGAAACTAACAGGATTTTATTCATAAATAGATTAATTGATCAATAATATTTATCTACCTACTTTCATCATTAATAAGGCATTGTCAAGTCTTAACCAAGGTGATGTGTAATTTTTTCATATAAGCCCCTTAAAGAAACAGAGACTAATAATAATGTAGTATCTTCCATGTGTAAGGTGCTGGCTATGCATCTGGTCTCATTCCCAGTTGAGATTTAGCTCTTTCTTGCTCCCACCCTCAGCCTTCAGGCTCACATTATGCTAAGTGGCCAAGGCCACAGAGGGGCTGGTGGTGTTGCCCAGGCTGTAAGGAAGGAAGGCTTCGGATGCCTTTCCTGCCTCAGGACTGCCAGGCTTTGCTTCCTTCCAGCGCAAATCCTACCGTGACCTGTTGTGGGAGGCCTTTCACTCTCCCCTCAGCCCCAGACAATCTTTCCTTGACTAGAAGGGAGGAGAAGTCTGTCCACTTCCCTCCCCTTTATTCCCATTGTACCTGGATGTCATATGCTCACTTAGGGCTGTGACGCCATAGCTGCACCCCAAGATGCTTCTTAAGTAGCTGCCAGCTCCCTGCAGTGACAGAAAATTTTGATTAGAAAGACACAGAAGGGAGCAAAGTGATTAAAACCAAACATAGAGTTTGATGAAGTTGTATGCGGCTGGACTCCCTGGCCCTCCTGGGCTCCCTGGGAGGGGCAGGAGCAGCGTTCTCAGGGCCACTCCCATCCTGGGGGTCGGCAAGTTCACGGCACCCTCTCTTCAACCCGAGCCAGATTTCCTCAGAAAGACCTTTGCTTCCCCATCCTTCGTGAGTTCCCTGGTGTTAGCAGACCTGCGAAGGGTGGTCCTGTCTCATCTCAAGGGGAAGTTCTAAGAATTCAGAAGGCATTTGTCTTTCTGCTCGTGTGAAGGATGGAATATTTTTCAAATGGTCCTTTACCCAGAAAGATAAACACAGAAGACCTTGAAAGACAAACGTGTAAGATACTCTATGGATAACACTGACAAGGTAGAAATTACAAACGTCCGTTTAACGTGAGACCCAGGTAGGTGCCCAGGACATCCTCTGTACAGGCTCCCAGGTGGGGGTGAAGAGCCGGTCAGGAAGGTTCCAACTACTTGTGCCCCCACAGTGTAGAGGGCCCCACCGCAACCTCTCTGGGCATCAGTGCTGGAGTCAGCTGAGGACCCCTTACAAAAATGCTGTGCCAGGTCTTTGCAAGGGACTTCGCTGCAGCAGTGCATGTGTCCAGAACCCAAGTACTGGCTCAGCTGTCAGAGGGCCTGGAAATCTCTGCAACGTGGAACCCACCAGGCGCCATCCTGTCCCTGGGTTCCTACCATCCCTAGGGGGAGAGTAGGAGCCTATGCTCTCAAATGAAGAGAGGGGACAGTCCGTCCAACAGTCACACCTTGGAGTTTTCATCCTGCCCCTACATTACCTCCCCACCCTCACCTGCCCTTGTGGCCTCAGGATCCTGGCTTGGTCTTACCGGCTGTGAGATAAAGAGGTTGGACTGAATTTTTCAAGAAATTTCCTATCATAAATCTCAATAATTTTGGGACATACGCATATGATGATCTCAGTAATAAAATGTGGAGGTTTCAGAATGGGGAGCGGGACCATTCCTGATCCATTCTAATTGATCTCTCTGTGTCTGTCTTAAAATCACGCTCTGACAGATGCATTTGTCATTTGCTCCTGCAGGCCAGAGAGCACAACCCTCTGTGGCAGGGGCTGTGCTTAGCCCTGGGAGAGAAAGAGAGACAGGACAGGAAAAAGGGGCCTTGTGAGAGCCGGTGTGGGGCAGGCTGCTGTCCTCTGCTGGGTGACTGGGGGTCCAGGGCTTTTGTAGGCACCGCATCCATGAAGGAGGTGCCAGGAGCGCCACTCTCTGTGGCCAGGTGCCTGGGCAGACCTGAGACCTCTCTTCTGGACACCAACTCCAAGGTCATCTTTTACCCTGGCCCTTCGTAAAACAAGGGCCCACCTTGTTCTGAGTCATTGCACTTCAACTCCAAAGTACAGACTGTGGGTTGTTTATTTCCCCCAAGAGGACAGTTTCAGATACGCTCTTAAATGAAGGTCCTTCTTGCTGAAAGGGCTCACTAGTATTTTTCCCGTCATTTACGATAACTAGGGACGCCCACCCTGGCAGAGGTTGCGATGGGTTGTCACACACGAAAATGTTTCAAATAGCTGCTGCCACCACACAGGAGCTCCTTAGGACCCCCCAAAACCCCTCCAGCTTTCAGCTGTCCCTCAACTGCAGGGTCCCTCCCTATGCAGAGGGAATCTCCAAAACTCAGCTAAAGCAACAATAGGCCAGAGGTCACCCTGCCCAACACTTGCTCCTGCCCTTCCAGTTTTTTGCTTTGGGTTTTGTTTTCTTTAAGTATTTTTAGTGTCACCCTGGAGTCCCTGAGATTGACCACCATGGAAACTGGCTCCAGTTCATTTGTGCCATCTGAGAAGCAGCAACAAAGGAGGTAAAGACAGGCCCAGGGGCCAGGGCAGGAGGGCCAAGGTTCCCTGAGCTGCCCCTCTGAGCCCACGGCGGGCTGGCCTCCCGAGGACGCACACTAGGGTCTGGCACAGATTTTTCAAGCCTCTTCAGAGTGGCGAGTTTTCTTGACATTATCTGTCATTATACTTCAAATAGGCCGAGTCAAGCAACAAACTCCTTTGATTTGTAATGTAAAGGATGCAGTGAAGAGAGCATATTTCCCCATTCCTTCCTGTCACTTGATGATTTGAATGTGGTGATTAATGCATAAAAGATGCATTTTGCAGCTTTTTAGCTGGGAATATCCTTAGAAGTGCCCAAGCAAAAGTAAACCTCAGCCGATTAAGGGCAGGGACTTGGAAACAGCAAGAAATAGCAACTGACCAACAGGATTGCGTCCTATTTGTAAAGTAATTAAGTTTTATTTTTAAGTTAAAGAGATAATAAAAACATCAGCAGTCCACAGGACCTTCT
This sequence comes from Perodicticus potto, assembly GCA_963574655.1. NCBI lineage: Eukaryota > Metazoa > Chordata > Mammalia > Primates > Lorisidae > Perodicticus > Perodicticus potto. The sequence continues at coordinate 52,717 of CAUYRH010062136.1, forward strand.
CCAAGGAGCCCAGGAGCCCCATCGGGTCACCTCAGGCACCTGGCTCCTTTCTGCTGTGGGTCTCAGGTGTTTGAAAGCGTCATTGCCAAGGCCGCCATCCTCGAAATTTATGACAGCACATCTTGACTTCCCAGGATGTACACAACCTATTTACTATGCAGAGTTTTTACTTTAATTTTTTTTTTTTTTTAATGAGCTCAGGTTTCGGAACAACATGGCAGGATGATAGAGCTGACTCTGCCAAGGAAATAAAGGTAGAAATCATCTCTCTGTATATATATGATCTTCTGGTTAGTCACTTGTCAGTCAGACCTGCAGTCAAACGCTCCATAGAACTGTTTCTTCCTCCAGCCTTTCCAGCAGCATGCGCGGCTCGCAGAGAGAAGTGTTCAGACTGCACCTCCTCTGGCCCTGCCTCAAAACAATGATCTTGGGTCAGTTTTGCTCAATTTAATGCAGTGCAAATGCAGCCCAGCCCCAGGGGACAGAGCAGCATGGCCCTTTCCCTCTCTGCCCTGTTATATTTAGAGTCTGGATTGGGAAATCAAAACCAGACTCTCTCCCAACAGAAAAAGGAGGGAATGTGCTTATTTACCCAGCTCTCGGGTCATGGATCAGCGTGCACTCAGCAAAGCGGCCTACGGGAGCACCTGCTGGCCCCACGCTGCCTCGATTTATATTTTGTTTATTACATCCAGTACCCCATACCCAATCTAGCTAGGACAAACGTCCTTGCAGCACGCACTTGATTTAGGATATTTTTCATGTAAGGATTCCCTTCCTGGGCATTTTAGGGAGATGTGGAGAGTTGTATGCTTTTCATTGAAAACCCATACACGCTGTGGCCTAACCAGTTTGGCCGGGTGGTAGAATTTTTCCACTCTTCCTGCCCTTGTGTACATAGAGATTTTCCTGGAATGAAACTCTGTTTAATGTCCCAGTTTTCTAACACTCGTGATTGTAAACAGATAATGTAAACAACCAAGGGGTGGCTGCTGACTGGGAGGGTCTGGTTTCATTTTTGTGTGTGTGTGTGTGTGTGTGGTTTTTGGCTGGGGCTGGGTTTGAACCCACCACCTCCAGCATATGGGGCCGGCACCCTACTCCCTTGAGCCACAGGTGCCGCCCTCGAGGGTCTAGTTTCATTGGGAAACTGGTGTCATTCCCAGGGAAAGCCTCACTGTGTAGCTGCAGTGAAGACTCCAGGTGGGTTTTAGGATTTGGAGTGGAGAGGACGGCAAGCCTGGCCAGGTGTCCTGAGGTGACAGACTAGCCTCCTCCCCTGATGAGTCTTCTGTTTTCTCAAAAGGAGAAAGAAAAGCACAGCCTGTCTGGAAGTCAGGAGTCACCCGATCCTCACTGACTTAACGCTGAGTTCATCTGTTAAATTTGAGCAAGATTTGCTCTGGGAAAGATCCATAATGCAAATGTCAAAAATAAAAAAGGGAGAGAGAGAAAAAAACAGATAACCCCAGGCAGCATCACCCACCCACCATACCCTGCTCCCCTCAGGACCTCTGGACTGTGAAGGTTAAATCCCAGGAATGTCACTATCCACAGAACTCCACCCCAGTCCAGACCATGGGGTCGTCTATACTACTGGAAGGGTCATGATCAAAGGTGAAGACATGGTCATCTCTGCACCTGATTTTTCCAATCCTTGTGTCTGTGACCACTTGCTACTACCTGATATGTTTCTCCCAACTTGGAACAGTAAAACCTGTTGGCGACAGAACTTTATGACACTGAAATTGTAGTTGATGGACAACACCCTGTCACCATCATCTGTTTTCTGAAACATTGGCTGTGACATTTTTTAGGCATAATACAAGGAAAGTGTCACCTGAGAGCCTAGATATAATAGCATTTTCAAGGAGATGCGCACAGCTGTTATGCGCCTTTCAGGAACCTTGAGCATTTGGGGAAGTGATGACGATCATGCTATGATACTCTGAGTCGGAGTATTAATTATTTAGTAAAAGTTAAAAATAAGATTTTAATTATATTCAGATTCTTTATTGAAGGAGGCTGAGGCAAGAGAATCGCTTAAGCCCAGGAGTTTGAGATTGCAGTGAGCTGTGACGCATAGACGCTTATCCACCCCAAAAAAACGTATTTAGACTAATTCTGAGGAACCTGTATTTTCTTAAGTATAGCTATTATACTAGCCACCTTTGTTTAATGATTCTCGGAAATCTGTATAAGCTGAGTTGTAAAGAAAGCTAAATTCTTAAGAATAACCATTGTGTTTCCTGATTGTGTAAAAATATTAGTAAGATTAGTTAACCATGGATGAATTGCCGGTGTTAATAAAAAACCTGGCGAATATTTCATTGAAGAATTTAGGTTCCTGTGCATGCTTCTGTGAAATGTTAAAAATGACTGTTAGCCGTGGTGGGGCGAAATGAAAATAAATCAAGATTTCTGACATTAAAGACAAGAGGGAAGATTTTGCAAGGAGTCTGAAGTGACCACTTGATAGGTGATTGAAGTGATGATTTACATTCAGGACCTGCCTCTAAACCTAATCATGTCTCCTTAAATAAGGCCACGGCCCCTGCCAGGACTGTTCCAGCAGCTTCTCTCGGAGGCCCAGCGTCTACACAGTGAACCAACCCTGGCAGTTGCTGCGGCTTCCTCACTCTGCCGCCTGGTGGACCTTCCTCCCCTCACTGCAAGCTCTTCATAAGCTCAAGGTTCTCCCCAGTCCTGGGGAATTTAGAAGCAGCACACCCTAAGGGCACGGAGCCACTGTGCAGACCCCACCATAGCAGGAGGGAGGCGCCACCTCCATCGGAACCATCTGCAGACTTCTCTGCTCAGGTGCTGGGTTCCTGGTGGTGATTCTAAGTTAGATAAGTCAGAGACAGAGGCCCAGAAAGGCAGGATACCAAGATTTCCAACAAAAGAAATTGAATGGAACTCAGTGCCAGCTCCAGGGTGGTCTGAAGAAAAAAAGGGAAAAAGTTGGGGTACTTGCAAGAAGCCAGTCTCTACTTCCTGGAGGATTTGTGTGAAAGGTGTGCTGTCCTAGCATCACTGGACAAAATGACAGCTCCCTGACAGCAGGGGTGGTGTGGACAGCCGCCCTATTGCTATTTTCACAGGGGTGGTTAGGGTCCCAGTGCCACACAGAGACCCTCTGACAAGCAGACCGGGAAGGAATGAGTAAAATGAGGATCACAGCTGAGACTTGAATCTCATACCCAGGTTCACACTTCGCTTCTTGGGTCTACTGAGTAGCTCCCCAAGCAGCCTGGACACAGCCCAGTTTCTTCATCCAGTTACTACAGTGAGTGTAGTAACTGTCCCCTACTGTTGTAATACTCATGATTATACATCGTGGTCCTATTATTATTGGTTTTTTAAAAAGAACTTTCATAAATCATCTCCCTGAATAAAAATCATATCTGGAATAAGAGATGAGATTTATAAAGTGTTAATAGTTTTTTAAGTAAGCAGTTTCCTATCAAAAAAAGCTGATCATTTGCTTTTGCAAGGAGTCTTCAGTGTCCACTTGATAGGTGATTTAAGTGGTAGCTGGAAAAAAGCAGAATCATTCCTGTTTCTACATTTTCATTCTCTGATTCCTGTGCTTTTATTTGCTTTGATCTCAGTGATTTGGAACATCACAGAAATCACTGTGCATTCTTTACCGAGTTGTCAAATTGCAAACTCGTCTTCCCAAGGTGTTGGAGATAGAAAGGACCCAGGAGACTATCATTTGTCAGCTTCTGTTCTTACCCTTGTCTGAAAAGTTAGAGGCCGAGACACTAGCTCCCAGCCCTGCTCCCTCCAGCACTGGGGGTCAGCTGCTCATGGCCGCCATCTATATGATACAGGTGTCTGCTTATGAAAGCGGGTCATCTTCTATAACAGACAAGTCATGGTCGCAGGCCTCACGTAGTACAGATCTTCGAACAGCTTCACTTACGACATTTGCAATATGACATCATAATGACCTGTGTTTTGTTTTGACCATGTATGGCCCATTTTGGAATCCTTTTTCAAAATTTCTGAATAACGTGTTTTTTATTCCAAGGTCAACACAAGATAAAGTTCATTCCAGAAATGGTGGGCCCAATATTAGAAATGACATTAATTCCTGAGACGGAACTGCGCAAAGCCACCATCCCCATCTTCTTTGATATGATGCAGTGTGAATTTCATTCAACTCGAAGCTTCCAAATGGTAAGGGCAGCAATGTGCAATAAATGGCGTGGGGAGATGAAGGGGCCCGGCCTCAAAACCTTGAAAGAAACTTCAGGTAATTCTAGAGTTCAAGGTGCTAAACATGAAAAACACAATTCCCTACAGCTTAAGAGAGAAAAAGCCTGTGATTTTCCTTATTGAAGAAGCTTGTCATTCTTTGCATTCAATTTTAGGGAGAATTATTTTCAATTTTTAGCTTTTACTTATTTTAATCTGGATTTACTCACACATTAAAGCCTGGATGAAAGTGTCTTTCTCCTCTTTGGTAAACGTACTTGTAGAGTGTTTAATCAAATGCTATTGTATTCACTCAGACTGGCTATTTATTGCAAAGTTTCATTATTTGGAATGCTAAAGTTTTTGTTTTTATTCTCTTTTGTATATGTGTCAATCTTTTACTTGTGCAATGGAACTGACAAAAATTTCTGAAAGAAAGCCTAGTAAAGTGCTCAAAACACACTGTAAGAACATGAAGGGCGAACTCTCAATAACTTGCTCAAGAAGTAACAAACTTTCCTTCCCCGGATCCATGAAAATAAGTAGAGTGTTGATATATTCACAAGCTGGAACACACACCCACACGTGCACACATGCGTGTACATACACCTGTCTGTACAGCGATTGCCCTGAGGACATTAATGGGTTGGCCGTGACGCTTTATAGGTAGAGTGAGCCAATCCCAGATAGGAGCGAATCCTCTGAACTGGAAGCTACCTTATAACATAATGTGATAGCAATTCAAGTCAATGCACAGACTGGGCACTTCATATAGATTTTTGTGGAATTTTGAGAACATTCTTATACTGGAAGAAATCAAAACTTCATCCATTAAGGTTTGATATTAATGTGATCTAATACTTAAAGGGCAGGTCCTTCCTTGCCTTTTACTTCACTACTGAAAAGAGCTTTAAATTATTTGTAGATTTTCACTGGCCAGTCTTTATCATGGTGCACCAAGTCAGCACACATGAAAACCAGTTTTGCTATCCTGGAACAGAAAATAGAGGTGCCATACAGAACAGTCTCCACGCTGTGCCCAAGAGTCGAGTTAAGTGCTGATGTCACCGTGGTTCCCAGCCTTGACCACACACTACCTGGGTCTCTAACAAACCACTCAACACTTTGAGTTTCTAAATCAGAGTAACATTGATATAAAAGAGAATCTTCCTCATGAGAATGTCATAAAATCAGAACCATCAAGCCCTTAGCACAATGCCTGGCATCATAAAAGATGACTGGTATCATCACTCTCGCCGCAAGGCTGGAGGCTCGGCCTCCATATGGGCCTTTGTGGAGAGGCCTGCAGGGTGAGTCCAGGGTCCCCAGGATCTGAGGACCGCCAGGCCCAGCACTGTGTACAAACCAGGGCCTGGCCTGGGGTCGGCACCTAAAGTGTGGGGGGAAGTGCACAGTGCACCTGAAACTGTGCGGGAGTCGTTTCCCGTACGCACCCACAGCTGCACTCCACACCTCCCACAGGCTCTGACCCCTGGCTGGGATACCATTACTCATTTTTTTGTGCTTGTATCCACTAGTCAGTTTATAAGGTGACTGGTGATTAGTATGTTAGTATTATTTGACTTGATATTATTCCAACAGTGGACAGTAACAAGGGCTCGATGTTATTTTATTACCATGTAATGTCAGTTGGGCAGGGTCTAGTGGTCCATGGGTCACTACAAAAGTTTTGAGACACACTGTAACTGTTATTTCACTTCCAAGAAACACGGTCGACAGCGTGTTTCTGACTCTCCCGCACAAGGTTCAACCTGCTGGCCTTGTTGGTGTCGATGGGGGGGCTTCATTTGCTTCCATCTGTGTGGATTTTACATTTCTTGATTTTTGTGTATCTCAAAACTTTCTTAATAACCCATATATTAGTACTCCCCTCTTCCTTTTTTCCTTCTTTTTTTTCCATGGGAGCAGAAGTTGTTAATTTTTTTGGTAATATTAAGGATAATTCCTTTTAGAAAGACCAGCTATTTCTGTTTCTCTGTATCACTAGCCAGCTTGGCACATAGATAATATAATGTAAACATTATGTCTTAGGGCTTTTGTAATGGACTTTTTCTTTGGCAAAACAAAGACATTTGCCTTGATTACAACATAGTAACCATGGCACTAATGATGGCATAACACTTCATAAAGTGAAGGGACTGTCATTTTACGTACCCATCCCTAATAGCTGGGCGTTTAGGTTGCTTATAGATTTGTGACTATATGGCAAACACTTTCATGCATATAGCTTGAATCTAGTGTGAAAGTTTTCTCAATATGCATTCTCAAAAATGTAATTACTGATTCAAAATAGTATTGTAACTTTTGACATTATTGCCAAATTGTTTGATATTATTGCCATAAGATTTGACCCATCTCTGTTGCTGCTGGCACTAAATCTTGGTCCCAGTTTCTCTGCCAATTCAGTGGAACCATGAATTATAATTTAAAATCCTTTTCTCTGGGCAGAAAAGTCATCTGACTTTTTGAATTATATATAAATCAAGCCCAAAGAAGGATTTTGTAAAAAATTGCTATTAAATTAAAGAATCAGGCAAAGTGAGGGAAAGTGTGTTCATATTGATTAATGTAACTGGCGCAAAAAGCTAAGAGCAAAAGTCTTTAAAACATCATATTTATCATTTGGGTCAAAATAAGGTCAAGGGCAGTTAGAAAGAAGATGAATAGGAATTTGGTTTCTGAATTGTCCCCTTTCTTCCTCACATTCTATTTGTTTCATTGCCATCTAACTGTAGCTTTAAAATGTAACAATCTTCTGAGGATTCTTCATGTTCTCCAACGTGCAGGGGGCCCCAGGTTTGCTGGGAATGGTCTGAAGTTAATGAGAGCCATTAACGGCTCTCATTAACGTAGACCGATGGTGTTAGACCATGGTAGATGTTGTTTCCCCATCTTTCCAGAAACCTGATTATTTTTTATGTAATATCGTGAAGTAGTTAGGTGCCTTAATGCCATCTCATAAACTGCAAATGATGGCACTAGATTGGCTTAGACTCACACACAAACATGAAGACAGAGAACCCACTCTCAGGCAGATCGTGGTCACTGACTTGAATCTTTTGGTTAATAATCATCGGCTGTTTGTTCATTTCTCTTGTCATCCGCTTGAACCTCTTTGGAGGGGGATAGCATACATTGAAAGCATTTTGCTTTATTGTTTTAAGCCATTTTATTATAGGATAGCATACATACAGAAAGTTTACAAATTTTTTTTTTGAGACAGATTCTCACTTCGTCACACTTAGTAGAGTGCTGTGGTGTCATATCTCAGAGCAACCTCAGACTCTTGGGCTCAAGTGATCCTCTTGCCTCGGCCTCCCTAGGAGCTGGGATTACAGGTGCCTACCACAACACCTGGCTTCTGGCTTTTTTTTTTTTTTTTTTTGAGACAAGCTATTACCCTGGGTAGAGTGCCGTGGCATCACAGCTCACAGCAACCTCCAACTCCTGGGCTCAAGTGATTCTCCTGCCTCCACCTCCCAAGTAGCTGGGACTATAGGCGCCAGCCACAACGCCCAGCTATTTTTTGGTTACAGCCATCATTGTTGTGTGGTGGCCCAGGCTGGATTCGAACCCGCCAGCTCAGGTGTATGTGGCTGGTGCCTTAGCCGCTTGAGCCACAGGAGTCTTGCCCTTGCTCAAGTTGGTCTTGAATTCCTGAGCTCAGGCAATCCACCCAGGTCAGTCTCCAAGAGTGCTAGGATTATAGGCATTAGCCACTGAGCCCAGCTCCATTGAAGGTATTTTATTTTATTTATTTATTTATTTATTTTATTGAATCATAGCTGTGTACATTAGTTCAATCATGGGGTACAGTGTGCGGGCTTCATATACAATCTGAAATATTTTCATCTACCTGTTTGACATAACATTCATGAGATTTTCTCGTTTACTGTGTGAAAACATTTGTGTTCTGCATTTAGTAGGTTTCTCCTGACCCTTCAAAGTTGCACCTCAAGTGTGATCCCACCCTTTATCCTCTCACCCCCGACCCTCGCCCTCCTTTTCCCTCCCTCTCCCCTTTCCCCGTCTTCTTGTGCAATAATTGGGTTGTAGCCTTCACATGAAAGGTATAAATTTACTTCATATTAGGGCCGTATACATTGGATACTTTTTCTTCCATTCTTGAGATACTTTGCTAAAGTATCCATGTAAATATGAAAGAGGAAAAGTCACCATCTTTCTTTAGTCACCATCTTTGTTCCAGCTCCATCCATGTAAATATGAAAGAGGAAAAGTCACCATCTTTCTTTAAGGCTGCATAATATTCCACAGTATACATGTACCACAATTTATTAATCCATTCGTGTATTGATTAACCCTATAATTCCTTTACTTGGTATATACCCAGAAGACCAAAAATCACATTACAACAAAGATATCTGTACCAGATTGTTTATTGCAGCCCAGTTCATAATTGGTAAGTTATTGAAGGTATTTTAAACGAAGAAAAAAAAAAAACTACTCTCATGAGAATTGGGGAAAGATTAATATCCTTTCTGTTGGATTGGCCCACCCCAGCTACCCAGGTGAAATACCCCAAGCCCACAGCATTGTTCCCCTTTCTGCTGATCTCCTTGCCATTGGGTTTTCTGGGTGTAGGTCACGTTGGCCTGGTCTTGGCTTGCCCTTTTGGCCTCCATGAGAGTTGATTGTCAAGACTTGGCATTCCCCCAGTGGCACCTGCAGGCCCTGCACATTTCACCCAGTCGCTGCTGCCCCAGTCCGGGCTCACCCAACCACAGTGTTTGTGTCTGGATTTGCTCTGTGTATTCTAACTTCATTCTGTTCTCAGCCCAACTCGCCCTCTGCCAGCTGTTCTTTCTGAAGCACAAGGGACAGCCCCCATCCCTTGCAGGTGATGTGGGTGAATGTGTTGTGAGTGGCAGTGCACAGCCAGCCGCCCTGACTGTGTCTCCATCCCAGAGCTTCTGGGACGGGGATGGTTGGCTGCTGTTTAACTAATCTGCCACAAATCCAATTATCTAACCTTATTAGTCACATCAACAAGGGCTTAAATTGCCTCCACTTTTATAGCAGATTTGCAAGCCTAATGGAGTGAGGGGAAGATGTTAGGGGTTTTTTGTTTTTACAGAACTTTAGTGTTATGGACATATGATATAGTGTTTGTTTTTTTTTTTTAAGTTGCTGTGTCTTTCAGAGTGGAGCAGTTAACGTGCTACAGTCCTGGAATATGAAATAACACATTATGTCTGAGTTGTTTTATGCTCTTGCAATTGGAGTGAAGAGGATTCAGAAGCAAAACCCATCCTTTCAGTCAAGATTAAGCTGCTTCCAACTGTTATTGGCATTCCAAAAGCAGGTGTCACCAATTGGCTTTTGTAAAGTTGTCCAGAGCTGTGGCTGTTGTGCCCCTCAGCTGCAGTGGAGGGCATCTCATTAGAATGTGCTTTCACATTCCCAAGAGTCTATCGCTCTCTTGTTTCTACTCTTGCAAAAAAGAGCACAGATCGGTGGTGCCTGTGGCTCAAGGAGTAGGGTGCCAGCCCCATATACCGGAGGTGGTGGGTTCAAACCCAGCCCCGGCCAAAACCTGCAAAAAAAAAAAAGCACAGTTCTTCCATTAGATTCCATATGTCTTTACCCATGTCCAGCCTCTCCAGCATTTATTTGTGCATTGAATGGGCTGTCCAGGTAGTGGCCTGGAGTTCTCTGCTCACCTGCTGTGTCTTCATTGCAGCCTGGACACTGCTCCTAGGCTGCAGTGAGTACCTGAGGTCAGCCTGCCTGCATTTGCTGGGCAGGTCCTCAGATGAGGGGAAAAGCTCTGCAGAGACCTCCCGGTCTCTGGTGCTCATGGACATCACCTATGAGGGGCCGTGCCCTGCAGGGACCCTACACCAAGGGGTGGAGTTGATCTGAACCAGTGAGGAGGAGCTTTTACCAGATAGAAGTATAGATGGGAGTCCCCCTTTATACAGAGTGGCCTTGACTTCTTGTCGAAATCCTTTCCTACGAAATAATATGCCTCAATGGGGGCTGATGTCCATAGCCATAGCTGACCTGTGGGCCTCTGCGAGGCTGTGCGAGGTTCCTGGGATCTGAGCAGCTCTGGCTGATTCCCCCACCCCTGCCGTGTGATGACCAGATGGAGCCACCTCAAGATGGTTTCTTCTCTTCCCTGGTGCTGGTGTTGTGGACACTGCAAGAAGCAGAGAGGCAAGAATTCAGGCGAGAGCCTCCACTCGATGCCCACGGCAGGGTGCACCTTGGGGAGGCAGCTGTCATTGACCCAGAGGGCCCCCCACCACCCTCCTGCATCACTGGGGGCGCCCGAGTGACTTCCCTGTCCCATCCGTGTGAGTCCTTCCGTGTCTTCTCTGAGTGCTCCAGCTGCAGGTGGTCATCCCAGTCCTTCCAGCCCTTTCTAAGACTATTTTAAGATCTGGATGCTGCTGCCCTCCTCCTGAGTAGTCTTCTGCTGCAGCGCCTGCCAGACCTAGGTCCTGAGCACAGTTGCTCCTGCCTTTCCTTGTAGACCCCCAGGTCCTCAAGCCACCCCCATAGCCATGTTTGGTCCCACCCCAGCCCAGAGTAACTTATTCACATTAAAGTGAGGACATCAGGAGACTCTGAGATCTCCTAAGCCAGAGTGGGAGAGTTTGGGACCTATCCACGTCTTCCTGCCCCTTCCCTGGCACAAGTGTGGCCTTGGTCACAGAAGATGAGCCCTCCTCACAATGGGTCCATAAAGGTCCCCAAACTGACCTTTCCCATCACACTGAGACCCTGCCCTCCAGCAAACACCCCTCAGTCTCAGCCTCAGTCCGGGTTTCTCTTCCTAATGAAAAACATACTTTCCAGTTCTCTCCCGGTGTCTTTTTAAAGCCTTCCCTTTGTTACGCCTTTAGAAAATAGCAGAACCAACAGCTGAGAACTGCAGCAAATGGCCATAGGGACCATGTACCATTAATAAAAATGGCCGGGAAGAGGCTGCAGAGCAAGAATCGTATTTTCCATCATGAAGCTATTTTCTGTCATGGTTGTGAGGCTCGGTAAAATGCTCTCCAACTTCCAGAAATTCCCATTTAGTTGTAAGAGTATTAGAACATGAGTAATCTTTGTGTCGCCAGTGTTTCTGTTTGAATAATCTCCTCCGGCTGCCCATGCTGGCAACCTTAAGCCAGCAATTGAATAACCCAAGTGGATGTTGGCAGCTTCTGCCACTTGGTGGAAAAGCCAGTGTGTTTGGCGCCGTAATATGAATGTGAATAAGTTTGCTGGCAATTTTATCTTGTTTATTCTTTAATTCACTGGGATTTTATTTGTTGGTTTGTTTATTTTTGCTTTAAACTTCAAACTAATATTTGATTTTATTGCTTTGGATGCTTAAAGAGAAAATATGGGATAAGAATTGGGCCTTTATTTCATTTAATCAAAGCCAAAGGTGCTCTGAGAGGTCAGGGAAACCAATATCCTTGACTCCAGGAGTTCTGAATCCATTGAACTCCATTCTTAAAAGAGATACTGAAACTCTCTAAATCTCCTTTAGCAATATTAAGCAGGACTCACCCTGAGGCCGTGTTCCCAGGTGCTCTGCAACTGCGTCAGCCCCCAAGTCACTCCTCGGTCTCTGTCACATGGTACGGGAGCAGTTGCACCTGTCTCCAGCAGTGGGGAGGTGCTGTGGCCTGGCATCAGACGCTGCCCAGCCAGGCTGCTCCAAAACTTCAAGGTCAACAAGCCACCTGCTTGATGGACATAGGAGGATGTGGAGGTTTTCAAATGTGGGGTGGAGTGCCAACAATTAATTAAGTGTATAATTAAGTTTACAGAGTGGTTAGGCAAGAGGCATGCTGTAGACACAAAAATAGGAGCATGGCCGTGCCCAGGGACTCAAGGCTGAGTGGCAGATCGGGGGGCGGGGGCACCAGTGACATGAAGGATATGGCACAGAGGTGTTGGAGTGCCAAGCTTCTCTCTGCTGGCTCCTCTTTCTTGGCAGGTCTTCCACCCAGATACAGTGCAGTGAGCTTCTCCCACCCACTCTGCAGTGAGCGCTCAGGGGAAAAGGCGAGGTTGGTGGCTCCTTCCGATTGGCCAGTTCCCTCTAATGAGGCAGACGGCCAGGAAAATCAGTGCTCCGTGCCCTCCCAGACAGGAGGTAGTGGAACACCAGGCTCCCTCCTGCAGTGCCTTCTGAGTGTTTTTTCTTGAAAAACAGGAGAAAGTAGACCACTTTAAGCAAAGAGCAAAGTGTCCCAAGGTTTATTTGTAAAGGGCCAAAGAAACCCTTTTGCCAATATTCTTGGCAGACCACATCCCTAGATTTCAGATTTCACCCCGTTCTTGGTAACCTCTGAGCCCTCCATGACGTTGGTGAATTATTTGTGCAAACCTTTCCACCTATCCCAGCTTCTGACCACACTCCTGCATAACCCCAGCTCTTACCTATAAAGGAGTCCTGGAGGCCTGGAAGGTGCGGGCCTGATTTTACACATTTATAAATGTATTTTAGTGAGAATGGTAAGTCTATCCCAATGAAAAATTACACATTTCAAATCACATATAACTGGCTTTCAGGATCACATTACTAGGATTCTTCTCTCAATGGTCTCTCAAATAGGTGCCAGGAACCCCCGGTTCACTGTGGCAGCAAGCTTGGGAAGCAGTGGTTCTGCTCCAAGTTAATTGAATTAACAGTGACATCAACAGCACTGTGGGCTCAGCCCTCCTCCCATCACGTTCAATTTAACAGCCCCTTTCCAAAAAGCCTCACATTCCTAAGTGCCCCCTTACCCTTCATGTTCTCAGAGGGCAGCTGGTACCAGATGCTTAAGAGATGCTCTGTTCATTATTTGAAGTTGGACACCCCATGGAAGGTTTTGTAGCAGTATTGATGATTCAGAAAAGATAATATGACCCATTTTGCTTATCAGATGAGAGATGAGAGCAACACAGTAAACTTATCTCGCTAATTTTGTCCTAATCATAGAGAAACCTCTGCCAAAGATGGCCAGACAGCGTGCGTTTACGAGTAAGATAATGAACGTGATTTTTATAAAACCAGCTCTGCTCCATCAAGAAGCGGACTGTCTCCAGTTTGTTTGGACAGGATCATTTAATTCTGATTATAGTAATAGTCCACAGCACACTAGCAAGTTGATTCTGGTATATCCTGTGAAAAATTAACAAAGACCCTGGAACTAGAAACTAGATGCAGATCTCCTGTGGCAAATGCCTGCTGGGGAGCCACAGGGTCGCCAGGTGTTTGTGTATATTGCTTAGCTCAGACTACAGGTTAGTAAAATTAGAATCAGCTGCGTTCTCATTTATCATTCATCCACACTTTTTAGAAAACATTAAATTCATCAGTCGAAATTTGATAAGCAGCCACTTAGGTAGCTGTGGCTTCCTCACTGCCTGTGTCTATGACAGCCAGATTTACATGGAAGCAGAGCAAACATGCAGTTTTCATAAAGTAGACTCCAAGTTCAGATACCTTCTGATTGACGAGTAATGAACTATTTTAAATGCCTGTGTGAGTTTGCTCAGGTTAGGAGCAAGCATGTTCTTCTGCCTTCTCCGTATCTGCCTCATAGTCAGTCAGTCTGCTTCATATTGTCAGTATCCGCCTCATATTCAGTAAACATGTGCGAAAGCGAATCCTATGTTTTCATTAAACTGAGTTTCTTGGTTATTTGTTCTGAAGCATCAGCACTCATCAGACATTTAGTCTTTGGAGTCCCCATTGTGCCGCTATCTGATGGGACTACCTTGAAAACCCAACTTTTGGGCTACTTGCCACTGACCTCCCTTGTCTCAGATTCTGAAATGAACTGCCTTTTAGAGAATTCTTTTCTGTAAAGATCAGAGCAGTGGTGGTTAGTTTCAGAAGGTTGTTTTTTGACAGTAAAAGTCATCATGCGAGATTCCTAGTTTGAAAAAAAGTACATTCTTTCTTCTTCAATAGAACTGTCTCTTGTGTTCCTAAAATCCCTGAGCTTCCTGGGCCAGATAGAATCAAAAGGAGGTATTTATTGGGGGGAGGCATCCAGGGAGAAGATCAGGAGAAGAATTGGTTGTGGTGTTGTTGCTAAGACCTTGAAATCAGACAGGAATCAATACCTCTCCAGCTCTGCTTTTGTTTCATCCACATCATGATAACATCGTGGCTTCAGGCAACTGTGTCCTAGCCCAGCGCAAGTGCAGCATCTGTGGCCTGGGTCTCACCACAGCTCTTGCTGTCTGTTTCTCTGTGGGGCCTGCAGTCAGCTGCACTGAAGCCGCAGCACCCTTGAGCCCCCACACAGTGGAGGGTGCCCGTGGCGCCTGTCACAGGTGTCCAGCTAAGATGTGTTCCCCGCTTGGCTTTGCTTGGCCAAGAGGGCAGTTGTGGTTTAGCAGCCTACTGGCTGGCCCACTCCTTTACCAATATTTTAAACCCTTCCCAGCTCCCTCCAACTTAAGACCATCTGTAGTCAGTAATTTATGTGCACACAGCAGCTTCACTTCATGTAGCACCAACATCAGGCAGTGCTCTGGGTCTTGGGGCTTCAGCAATGACCAAGGGAAAAGAAAATCCATGCTCTCACACAGATTTAATGGGATCCTAGTAACAGTGGGGGACTTGGGGATTGTTGGCTGAGAGAGCAGGTGGTTGAACACATCTTTTAAAGAGAGCCCCCAAGGCCCCTGCACACATGCCATGGGCCATCCAAACTCAACTCTTGGTTTCTTCAGTTCTTCCTTCATCCACCCTCTTTCAGCACAGAGTCTGGATGTCTCCATCTTTACAGGAACTAACACTCTCAACAGTCCCCCTATGGGCACAAGTTGGTGGGTACCCTCAGGACCCTGCAACATGGGTGGTTATGAACCCTGCCGGAGATTCAGATCTGGGCAGGGAGGATGGGAAAACATGTCCATCATTATCCACATAGTTATTTTCAGCCTAATCAGCTACTTGAAGACATTTTGAAGATTTCCACCTCCCTGAATTTAGAGGTTTTCTAAAAGCGTAGACCTGAGAGACAGCTCCAAAGACCCTCACACACCTTGATGCTTGGGAAATCTAACCAGAAGCTTTGGGGAGAGGAAGAACAGCCTAGAGATGGACCTTCGGAGGTGTCTACTGTTCTGTCTTTTAGGGACTTTGCCCCTCTCATTTTTCATAATATTTTTTCAACCAGAGTGAGATACTTTACTGGGTTCTTTCAGGGAATGGCAGTGAAGTGGCCCCTTCGATGTTTTCAGAATGCTGAGAACTCTTTGCTGGCAAATGAAATACCATCTGTTCCGTTCCAGGAACCAATGAGCTATTTTAGATGTTACGTGTTCATAGAGATGAAGTTTGAGACATTTTTCCTGTTACTACTTGACTCCCCCCACGTGGTTTTCTTGTCTGTCTTTCTGGAGTCCTTGCTCCTGCTATCAGGATGTACATGTTCAGGCTCCATTGAGCAGGGAATTCAGTGAAACACATACACACACACCCCGTGGCACAACCGCCAGGGTTCTGGGGAGATGAGGCTTCAAAGGCAGAGGGTAACTGTGAGGACGGTCGTTTGCCGATTTATGTACTATTGACGCTCTAGTCGTAAAATGAAACCTCCGCCGTGCTGATTATTTACACTTCCTCTGTTTAATTATAGTTTGAAAATGAGATCATCACCAAGCTGGATCATGAAGTGGAAGGAGGCAGAGGAGACGAGCAGTACAAAGTGTTATTTGATAAAATGTAAGTGTTGATTAGCGGTGGGGTTTACGTCGGAATAGAGACAGAGAGACTGTAATTAGACTACAATGAACCTTGTAGCCCAGAAATAATTAAAATGTGTTAATAATGGAAAATATTTAAAATTGCACCTCAGTTGAGTTTTTTTTCCACCCCCGAGCTTGATTAACGAGGTGAGTGTAATTATTTCCCAGCCTCCTGGAGCACTGCAGGAAGCATAAATACCTCGCCAAAACGGGAGAGACTTTTGTGAAGCTGGTCGTGCGCCTCATGGAAAGACTTTTGGACTACAGAACCATCATGCACGACGAGAACAAAGAGAACCGTATGAGCTGCACCGTCAACGTGCTGGTGAGTGACGCGCCCGTCCCGGGGTCCTGCTCAGGAAACCGAATCCCTACTTGGAAGCCCTCTCGACAGTTGGCCGTGGAGACTTCCCGGGCTGCTCCCTCTTCTGTTATGGGGCACAGTGAAGAACGTGTTTGCAGACCCACTCTGAAGCCGCTTTCTTACTGTTCTCCCTGTGGTGAAGAATGTGAGGCATTTTACTTTGTAAGCAGAGTAACACCTCATTGATGACAGGTCTTGAGGCTTTGTTATTAGGAGGTTATAACCATGTCCTCTGGTGAGTGGGTCCCATGGTGGCCCCCCAAAAGCTAGGTCCCCATCCTCGTCCTCAGAACCTGGGTGTGTTACTTTATTTGCAAAGCAAGACTCCTCGCAGAGGTAATTACGTTAAGCATCTTGACATGAGATTATCCTGCACTACCTGGGACAAGAGCGCCTAAATCCAGGGACAGGTGTCCTTACACGGGACAGACAGGAGAAGACATGGAAGCTGAGGTGGAGGTGGAGGCAGAGACCACAGGCCGTGGTCACCTGCAACCCCCAGGAGCTGAAGGAGGCAAGGAGGTCTCCTCTCCTAGAGGCTTCGGAGGGAGCGTGGCCTCTGGAACTGTGAGAGAAGACGTATCTCTTGCTTTACATTTGAGGTAATCGGCTATGGTAGCTATAGGAAGCCAATGGCTGGGCAGCAGAGAGAGCAGATGGCCTGGGTGACCTTGGTGGTGGCCATCTGTTGGGCCTTGCGCATTCCTGCTGCTGTGATGTAGCTGGGTTCTGCACTGCGGTCACCCTCTGCCTGACATAGTTGTGATCCCAGCAAGGCACATCCAGAAAATGCACAAGGGCCAATGGGCTCTCGGGAAGATTTGTGGCAAGATTTGTGGCAAGGTCCGCTCCAGGGAGTGATGGGTAAGCCTCATCGCACTCGGCAGCCACGTGACTCTGGAGCCGTGGGTAAGCCTCATGTCACTCGGGAGCCGTGTTACTCCATGCCTGGAGCTGGGGGTAAGCCTCATGGCACTCGGCAGCCGCGTGACTCCACACCTGGCTTAGGGCTCTGTAAGGAGCCAGAAAGGCTGACTCCTGGATGTGGGGTGGCTTTCCTCAACTTCCTTTGCTTGTCCCAAGGCAAGAAAATGCTGCTCTTGCTTCTCCTTGCTTACCTCTTTGCTTACCTCCCTCTCTCTTTAGCTGTTGGCCTCTGGATTTGTGTGGACACTCCATGGCCCTCACTCCCTATCCATCCCTTGTACGGACCTTGGGGTACACACAAACAGACTTTGCCCCAGGTGGGACGTGAGACATCATTCGTTCATTAAAATGTCACCAGAGACCTTTGGACTAAAAAGATAAATGAAAAGTTTTCACTTTTCTTCTCCCTTTAGTATCAACGCTGGATCTGGACTTTGCTGTGAGCTCCTTTGCCACAAGCACCTTCGCAGCTAAAAGCTCATGTGCAGTCTTAGCCCCTTTGCTCCAGGCGAGGCAACTGGGCAGGTTAATGGTGAACATTTTCCTCAGCAAGTTTTCTTTTCCTCTAAAATCAAAATATTTGACCCAGCACGTAAAGAGCTTGGAAGTTATCACCCCCATACTCACAATAAGGAAAAACCTGAACAAAATGAAAAAATCAACAGCGCCTCCTAGATCCATCTGTGTTGATCCACAGGATGAACTACTGCCCCCAAACTGGGGAGACAGGAGAATACAAAGACTCCGCCTCCTGCTTAGCAGGGCAGAAGCCCAGAAACAGAAGCCGTCCAGGGACCTGGCATCAGACGCCTTTCACCTAGAACGTCAGGGTCACTTTCAGCGCGCACCATAAGGCATTTGTAGACAGAGCACAGTTTGAAAACACAGAGCAGGCGTCTGAGCCAGACTTAAATAGGGCAGAGATTTTAAAATTATCGGACCAGAAATTTAATACTTTGATTAATATGCTAAGGGCTCTGATGGAAAAAGTGGAAGTTGCTTGTGGCACAGGAGCTCATGGCAAAGTCCATGTGTAAGAATGGATGGGCTATGTAAGCAGGAATATAATTCTTGTAGAATTTTTTCTTAGAATCAGAAAGAACTTCTTGAAATCCAAAACACTGTAATGGAATGAAGAATGCCCATATGGTCTTATCAGTCAGCTGGATGCAGCCAAGGAAAGACCCAGTGAACCTGAAAAAAATCTAAATATGTTTGCACCTATATCACGAGGGTCCTGGGCAACTATAGAAATTACTGGTTTCTGGTGCCCCTGCAGCCTGGCCTGCTAGCTGGTGTGTCTGCACGTGGCCCTATAGCCGGACTCTGAGTAGGACAGGAGCACACTCTGCCCCAGGCCAGGTGGCCTGATCTTTGGCACAGGGAAGCACCTGGCCCCTCACATTCTGGCCTCTGTTCAGAGTAATTTACTTTGGTATCGCTGATGTGGTTGACATGAAATTGAAGCTAATATTTTTCTGTGGGAAAGAATGGAAACCTTTTCGTAATCCTTCTGTGCTATGGACATAATTGTACAGTGTTCCTTCTGATCCTTAAAGGCATCTAAGAGGCCGAGCAGTGTCCAGGAGGAAGAATTATGAGTACGCTTATTAGGTGTCCAGATTTGATGATTGAGACTTCTATTTGTTTTAAGCACGATCTCTCAGGCTTAATGGGACACAAAACCTCAGGAAGAAAGATGTGCTTTGAATGTGGCTTATTACCACGAAGTCCAGAGTCAGAAACAAACTCTCGTAATGACACCTGCGATCACAGTTTCTGACATTAGTGAGCATTCCTTTTTCATTCGGACCCTGATTCAGGCCCTGCCTCCTGCGCCTGCGATCAGCCCTGGCTTGGTCTCCACTCAGAAACACACCCAGGATCCCCGTGAATATCTGATATTAGTAATGTTCTTCAAATTCCAATATCCCAGATCATTTCATGAAGTATTCTATTCTAAACCACTTGCTGGAGTTGACAAGATAAATACTAATCTCTCACAATTTTTTCCATTTAAAAATAAGACAAATCTATGGAATAAACAGAAACAAGAAACTAGAATTTTATTTGCTTAGACATAGGTGTCATATCCATACATATACACAGATGTATATTGTTACTTCTTGCCCCATTTTTACCTTTTCTGTGCATATTTTCATTACAGGAACAATAGAGTGTCTTAAAGACGGATATGTACATACATATATCTCTGAAAGAAAACAGATATATAAATGTCTGTTGGATGTGTATAAAATGTACTCAACTACACACTTAGCAGAAACCCCATGAAATCTAAAGTTAAAAAATAAAATGAAGAACTTGCAATTTGTCAGTGCCATCTCCATGCACAGCCAAATTTACTTTAGAACCAGTGCTATCATTCTTTTTTCAAAAGCAGAGTTAGTGGAACATTTTAAGTTATGTGGGGTCACTAATGCCCTACTTCCTTGCTTCTATAAAAAAAAAAATGGCAATGAAAATTAAGACACTTCAGTCCCCAGAATGTTCCCTGCAACCACGTCTATACGGATATCACATTTTGATTCCCACCAGACAAAACACATATTTGTGATTCTTCAACTAGAATTTCGTCATCACCTCATAATCAAGTGGTCTGTAGTTTATTGGTCAATAACTTTCCTGCGTGGCACCTGGTTCTTCCCTACAATCAACATATCCCACCCGGAAGACAACTGGTGGAAGTGTCCGTATTTTATTTCTTTATTTTAATTTTTTTAGACTTTCATATTAATTTATTTTTTGAATGAGCTAATTTTGTTGAATGTATAAATTAGGTCTTAAAAGTACTTTTTGTCTTTTACTTTTATTTATTTTTTTTTTGTTTGTGCCAATTTTATTTATGCCAGGCTCATAAAATAGTCCCTATTATTTCACATCCTTGATAATATTTGAAAGTGTCTGTATTTTAATGAAGGCGGTCACTCTCTTCATGGCCCCTTTATGAGGCTAATTAACACAGGGTTAGGAAAATAATTCTAAATATCTTAGCATCTGTTTCCATCGTGAAAGAGTGCAACATTGGAATGTAATGCAGGTGTCTAAATTCTGAAAGAGCAATGCCCAGGAGCTGAGAGGACTGGTCCCCTCTGGGCACTGGGCACAGACGTCAGTCAGTGCTGGTGTGGGGGGGACCTGAGACAGAAACGGGGGGGGGGGGCCAGAAGGAGCCTGAGCTCAGCCTGAACTTTTACGTAAGAAGCACAGGTTTTATATAGAAATTGGGATTTGGGATGAGTGTACTTCAATTTGAGAGGGGTTTTGAAGCCCTCAGAAGGGAACAGAATTCAGCGCAGTCAGAAAATAGAAGACATTTCTGTGTCTCTGAGAGAGGAATGAAGGTCGTGTGATGTCCCCATTGTGAAATTGTAAAGGAGAATGATCAAAACCTTAGAAAGGATTAAAAATACGAGTACAAAAGGGGATGGTGTGAAACCATAGCTTGTAAATACTGGCAGGTTTGAGTTGGAAATGAAGGGCTCTTCCTTTGATGTCACTTCTCTTTGTTGCGTGGCTCTGAGTTGTCAGCCGAAAATATCCTCATTACCCAGCCACATCGTGTGAACTAGAGGACATTAAAATGTCAGATGCAACAGAAACTGAAAATCGTGGTACATTGTTCTAAACATGTCCCCCCCACCCCCCCACTTATTTTCTATACTTATCATTTCTTTTCAGAGAGATCAATCTTGGAAGCAAGGCCCCCTTTTTTTTTGCTAATGAAATTAAAGAGCCCATGTTACCTTACTGGTTAATTGTATGTCTTTATAGTGGTGATATTTGTCAGTTGCTTCAAGCACTCCAGCGTGCTAGCATCATTTTTAGTTGCTAAGTTTCACACTGAAAGTGGCTATGATGTTTCCCTACCCTAGGACTTGTTAGATGACTTTTGTAACTTTCTGATACCTCTTGTGTGATGAAGATTTTAAAGTGATTATAAAGATGTTCACATTAAGAAATATAATTTTGGCTAAACCCAGTGACTCACGTCTATGATCCTGGCATCTTGGGAGGCTGAGGTGGGAGGATCACTTAAAGTCAAGAGTTCAAGACCAGCCTGAGCAAGAGTGAGATCGTGTCTCTACAAAAATTAGAAAACTTAGCCTAGCGTGATGGTACGTGGCTGTAGTCCCAGGTACTTGGGAAGCTGAGGTTGAGGATCACTTGAGCCCAGGAGGTTCAGGTTGCCGTGAGCTATGATGACACCATTGCACTTTAGCCCAGGCAACAGAGTGAGACGCTGTCTCAAATTTAAAAAAAAAAGAAGATAATTTTGATAGAAATGTTTATCTCTTACTGTAATATGTATATGTAGAACTAGTCCATTGGTTGTAATCTGCTAACTACCCTTTCTCCACCAGTATTTATACACACGGAGCTTTGTACGTAGACACTTGTTTCTCACTGTGGTTTGGATGGTCCGCCAGGACCAGCTTTATCCACCAGAAGTTTCTGGGATGATGGAATGTCCTATATCTATACTGTTCAATGTGGTAACACTAGGCCCATGTGGCTGTTGAGCATTCAAAGTACAGCAAGTTGAACCGGGGAAGGGAATTCTTGACTTTATTCAATGTCAATTAGATTTATCTTCCTCTAAATATGTGTGGCCAGTGGCTAATGTACGGAACACCTCAGATTGTCATCTTGCCACCACCTTTTTGCTGCAGCTGAGCTCAGCATCCTTTGAGTCAGATCAGTGATTTAGGATATTTATTCATCCTGATGAGGTTGCGGTGGTGAAGATAGCACATCTTTGCACAATGCATCGTTTTAACTGAGAACAAGTGACTTTCAAATGACAGCAGTAGACCTGAGCCATCATAGTGCTCGGTATAGGAAATACGACCACGAGGACAACAGAAACGTGAAGAACAGTATAAGATGGTTCTGCAGTTTATGTGAGTTTATGGTTCTCATCCAAAGAGCTGGGTCCGTTTGAATGTTTGACACAAGTTGAAGAATCTTGAATTTGCAAGGTGCACGTAGTGCCTTTTGTGGAACAGGTTTCTTAAAACAGTGCTTTGGTTTAATTTTTCAGAATTTCTACAAAGAAATCGAAAGGGAAGAAATGTATATAAGGTATGTATGTGTCATGCCTGTCTCCACTCTCTGTGTTCATTATAATTGCTCCTTGTCAAAACTATGCTAAGAAATGTTTTATAACCACAGAGGTTTATTTTGTAGAAAATCACTAAGCCTGT
This sequence comes from Perodicticus potto, assembly GCA_963574655.1. Taxonomy (NCBI): domain Eukaryota; kingdom Metazoa; phylum Chordata; class Mammalia; order Primates; family Lorisidae; genus Perodicticus; species Perodicticus potto. The sequence continues at coordinate 75,187 of CAUYRH010062136.1, forward strand.
ACCAGGTGTGGTGGCTCACGCCTGTAATTCCAGCACTCTGGGAGGCCGAGGCAGATGGATTGCTTTTGCTCAGAAGTTTGAGACCAGCCTGAGCAAGAGGGAGACCCCATCTTTAAAAAAAAAAAAAATAATAATAGTTGGGCGTTGTGGTGGGCGCCTGTAGTCCCAGCTACTCGGGAGGCTGAGGCAAGGGGATCTCTTTAGCCCAAGAGTGTGAGGTTGCTGTGAACCGTGATGCCAGGGCATGGTACCTAGAGTGACAGGTGAGTCTCTGTCTCAAAAAAAGAGAGAGAAAATCACGAAGCCTGTGAGATTGAGTTTGGTGACGCTCCCAGAAGTATTCTAGACCCTGTATAGTTTGTCCATATTAGTGCGGAGTCACCTTTAGCCAAATCAGATGCAAAACTATAAATGACAGTTTTATAAGTCTTGTCTAAACCAACCTATATGGCCCCTTCAGTCTATACTTACTTAATTGGTGCCATATTCCCATGTTTTCAATGTCTTTTCCCCATGAAAGAAGAAAAATATTTGGCATTGCCTATTGGATTTTGTTCCCTCTCTTGCCTCTGTACCTAAAGCAATAAACTGTGACTGAGCCCCTCTTGTTCTTGGTCACTTTTGGGGTCCAGTGTCCTATAAGTAGGAAGATTACTGCTTTGAAAAATAGAATAAAAGAGATAACCCAGATGGCATGAGGGTTTAATGTTGTATTCATTACACTCATTGACATTGGCTGATTTCTTATTTCTAGGATTTATTTTTACTTCTTTTTTAAGAAAAATACCTTATGAATTTAATAAACTCAAGAAAATAATCAGCTACCTTTATTTCTTTATGGCAAATAAATTCTTTTGATCATATTCACTGTGATCATTGGAGCACTTCATTCTGACTGATTTGTATTTTCACGGATTTTTTTGTGCATTTAGATTCAATAGAAATGTAGGAAATCATAATGTATTGTGTAATCTCATTTCAAATGTCTGAGGAAAAATCTGGAAAAGATGAAAAGGAATGAGAAACCTTGAAGTAAAATTATCATCTTCACTTTTGATCTGCAAAGAGAGAACTTAAAATCTTTAAAAAATATGTATTATTGCCTACTACTCGTGTTGGTTATTCTTAGCGTTTTCTACACCAAAAGTTTTCAAGGTATTATGAATTATGAACATTGTAAAAAGAAAGTGTAGATATGATTCACTGTTGCATGTAGAATGTAGCTCTTGCAAACCTCAACACAAATTATTTGGTGACATTTTAAGAACATACTTCTATTTTATCGTCTCAGGTATTTGTACAAACTCTGTGACCTGCACAAAGACTGTGATAACTACACTGAGGCAGCTTACACCCTGCTTCTGCACGCAAAGCTGCTCAAGGTAACATCAATTACCGTCACATTGACAATTCTGCTGTTGCAAATTCTAAGATTATTCAGCATTTTATTTTCCATGGCAAATTTTATTAAAACTATAACTTAAGCTTTCATGAATATTGACCAAATGCAATGACATGAACAGAAGTATTTAGGAAATACTTTTGTTAGTGATTTGACCCTACTGAACGAAGATTTAACAAGGCATCATGGCAGGTTATCATTAAGGATTGTAAACCCCCATCATGGGGCTGTGAGCTAGCAGCAAGTTACAGATCCTGCAACCTTATTTATGCCAACAGGACTCAGTAACGGTGGAGAATAACATCAACAAAAAGGAATTTCCCTGATAGAACAGCTAAAAAATAACATCAGACATACCACTAATTGTCTTAGTAAAGAGCTAGGAAACAAATCATGACTTTTCTATCTATTGGTTCACTTTGAGACCAGCTGTTAGTGTTCTCTGCCTGATTCCTTAAAATCTGTTGCTCCCGAGCACAGGTCTAGAATAACATTTGTCAGCCTTCAGTGGTTGTTTATTTAGCAGATGCTTTTAGACATTGACTGTTTTGTTTGTGTGATATAGTCATGCTCTCCCTGTGTCCACTTCCAGCAGTTTGTTACAGTGAGGATCCAGAGTGGCTCTTCAACAAATAACTAGAATGGAAGGATGTGTGGGTGGTGGGTGCATGAGTGGAATAAATAGATGTGTAAATAAATGGATAGATGGATGAATGGATGGATGGATAAGTGAGTGGAGGGGAGGATGGATCGAAGGATGTGTGGATTGATGAGTAGGTAGGTGGATGGGTGAGTAGATGGATGGATGGATGGATGGATGAATAGATGGATGTGTGGGAGGGTGGGTTGTTGGAAGAATGGATGGATTTGTAGATGGATGATAGATGGATAGATGGATGGATGGATGTGTGGGTGGATGGATAGTTGGATGCATGTGTGGGTGGATGCATAGATGGATGAGTGGATAGATGGATGGATGCATGCATGCATGCATGGATGGATGGATGGATGGATGGATGTGTGGGTGGATGCATAGATGGATGAGTGTATGGATGGATGGATGGATGTGTGGGTGGATGCATAGGTGAATGAGTGGATGGATGGATGGATGGATGGATGCATAGATGGATGAGTGGATGGATGGATGGATGGATGGATGTGTGGGTGGATGCATAGACGGATGAGTAGATGGATGGATGGATGTGTGGGTGGATGCATAGATGAATGAGTGGATGGATGGATGGATGGATGGATGGATGGATGGATGGATGCATAGACGGATGAGTAGATGGATGGATGGATGGAAGTGTGGGTGAATGCATACATGGATGAGTGGATGGATGGATGGATGTGTGGTTGGATGCATAGATGGATGAGTGGATGGATGGATGGATGTGTGGGTGGATGCATAGATGGATGGATGGATGGATGGATGTGTGGGTGGATGCATAGACGGATGAGTAGATGGATGGATGGATGTGTGGGGGGATGCATAGATGAATGAGTGGAGGGATGGATGGATGGATGGATGGATGGAGGGA
>CAUYRH010062137.1:0-32157 GCA_963574655.1 Perodicticus potto
CTAAAAGCCTAAAGGGGGAGACGGGGAAAGACCGGGAGAGAAACGGAGAGAGCTTTTCTCTCCCCACTTGAGTTCTCTCTCTCTACCAGGAGCTTTAGTGTTTTCTGTATTCTTTTCTGTAAATAAATTCTGTCTTACCACTGGTAAAAAAAAAAAAAAAGAAAAGAAAATGCCATGAAGGCTATGTTAAACAGTTTGATGAAAACATTTTAGATTGTATATGAAACCAGCACATTGTACCCCTTGATTGCACTAATGTACTCAGCTGTGATTTAATAAAAAAAAAATTAAAAAGTTAAAAAATAATAATGAATATCACACACACACAAAAAAAAAAAAAGAAAGAAAAGGAAAGAAAAGTGTGGGTTTCTCTGATCCTCCACTTGGCAAAGTTTCAGGAACTAAAGCCATGCCATGTTCACTGAAGACCCCAAATGGTGTGGTGCCTGCCTGCCTGGAGAATGCCATTTGTCACAGTCACGGACAGGATCACTGTGTGTCTCACAAGGACCAATTGCTACTTCCTCAAGACACCTCCGGCACGTCCACATTACCGAAAGGTGATGTCTGAGAGTGCGATCTCACCTAACATCTACTCCAGGGCGCGAAGCTCTGCCCGGGGCCAGCACAGCCCACGCCTCTCCCTGTGTCCCTCTGTGAGTTTCTATTAATCTCTCCATTGTTATGAGCTGTCATAACAGACTGCCACAAGCTGGTGGCTTACAACCAGAGAGGTTTATTCTCTCTCAGTTCTGAAGACCAGAAGTACAAAATCAAGGTGGTTTTGATCACCCTCCATCAGCCGGTCCTTCATGGCAAGGGGGACCTCTAGGCGTTCATTGTGACCATATCACTACAATCTTGGCCTCCATGGTCATATCACCTTCTCTTCTGTCAAGTGTCCCCTGTGTAGCTCTTAAAAGACACTTGCCATTAGATTTACAGTCTTCCCCGATAATCCAGGGTGATCTCATCCTGAGATCTTTAATGACACAGTCTCCCCCGATAATCCAGGGTGATCTCATCCTGAGATCTTTAATGACACCTGCAAAGACACTTCTTCCCAACATCACATCTACAGGTTCTGGTAATTTGGACATGGACATATCTATTGGGCACCACCCACTCCAGTCCTCTAAATGGTCTCTCCTCTGTTAATTCATTTATCCAACGCATTTTATTGAGCCCTACAATATTTCAGACACCGTCTTAGGTGGAGATGAGCTCATGAACGAAACAGACCAGGTCCATGCCCTTACAGCACTTAACCTATTACACCTTCCCCCACTTGTTTTGGGCATCTGTTTCAGTTATACACATTTCCTTAGAATCTACAGGTATCATTAATATTCAAAACACACGTAATTCCTAGAAATCTAGTCCAATCATAGCTTGTATGCAGGTGAAGGAAATAAGACATGCCTGAAAAGTTTCTTTTCAGGTTTTCAGAAGAACAAGAGAGAGAAAAGCATAGATGTGCAAATTTTATAAATTCATTTTTACAATGTAATTGGAATGCCAAAAGATTGAGGAATTCATTGTTGATGAAGAAACGGATATTAGTGCAATGAAGAATAGCTCTGTCTCTGTCGGCTGGCTGTCTTTTATATGTCAGAGGCTGTCACTTTCTATTGCATTTCAACTGACTAATTACCACAGTTTATTAAAAAGGAATATGAATTCACATTTTTTACTTTCCGCAGCTTCAAGTGTTCCTGTTATCAAGAGCTATCGCCTAATGATACATCCCACAGTTCTGGAGGGTCTCAGGTTAGGAAATGAGTGGCCAGTGCAGGGAGATGTCAAAAGAACCTGACAGCCACTGTCAAGGGTGATTGTCCACTGGCATAGTTGTGTATGACCACACTCCTTAGTCAGAGCTGAGGGAAAGCAAGACCTAAGTCTTTCCGTGAGTGGAGATCTGGGCACTATAGTGCTGGGAAGAGGTGGGAAGACAGATCATACTGGCACAAATGAATGAAAACTCTGCCTCTAATGGAGAGCTGTTTTCCAATCAGAGGTAATGACCAGAGGAAGGGGCCATAAATTAGTTATACATTGTATGTCGGAAGGCTACCTCAACTTCAAATTAAACACTTACATTTTTAAAGTTTCTTAGAACTTGGTGGGGAAGAGGGTTTGGTTCTTGATGGTGTTGGTATTTTGTGCTTGAGTATCAGGAGGGAGTGGCTGGAGGGCCGCTGGGTCATCTTGGAGTGCACTTACAGGTACAGTGGGCAGAGTCGTGTTAGATAAAATCTAAGTGGGCCATGCTGAAAAAGCAAATGTCATCATTCCACAGTCGTAGCTTCATGATTACAGGTTTTAAAAGAGCCATTGTCAGAAAAATGGATCCTGCAAACAAGTAATTAGCACTTTGATCATCACAGGTGCAGCACCTGTTAGAATTCCATTCAGAACGTACCAAATAACATGCTGGGAGGAGCAGAGCTCTCTCACTTTTAAAAAAATTCAGATTAATACGAGGGTGCAAATGCTTAGGTTACGTTGTTTTCGCTTCTAAGGTAAAGTTCAAGTTGTAGTTGAGCCCTTCACCCAGGGGAAGTGCTGAACACCCTCATTTTGTGCCCATGAGGTGAGATCCCACCAATCACCCATCCTCCCCCTCCCCTCCCTTCTCCAGCCTCTCCTCTCCCCCTCAATAGACTATCCTTGTGTTTTTCTTTCCTGTGGGCATGTAGTTGTTTATGTATTGGTTTCATATTAATATTGAATACTTTTTTTCCATACTTGTGATACTTTACTAAGAATGTGCTTCAACTCCAACCAGGTAAACACAAAAAATGTAAAGTCTCCATCTTTGTATGGCCGAATAGTACTCCATGATATATACAAACCACAGTTTGTTAATCCACTCATGGATCGATGGGCCCTTGGGTTGTTCCCACATCTTGGCAATTGCAAGTGAGCTGCAATAAACATTCTAGTGAAATGACCTTGTGGTAAATGTTTTTTCTTTTTTTTTTTTTTTTTTCCTTCTGGGTAGATACCTAGCAATGGGTTTTCAGGATCAAATGGAAGGTCAACTTTTAATTCTTTGCGGATTCTGCAGACCTAATGACATGGTCATTTCCGGGCCAGACAGGTGGTGTGGTCCATGTATGTGGCTGACCAGAAATTCTCAGAAACATTTTCTTAAGTTGCCAGAGGTAGTCAATATTTGTGGAAAAAGACAAAAAACAAAAACAATACTTGGGGAAATTAAGCAAATGTGCAGAGCTGTGGCAAAGAACAAAATCCCCAGTCGCAGAGGAAAGTGCCACTTACCCTTAGCCGTAGTTACAAACACAAGAACGTGTAAGACGCAGGAAAGGGAAGGAGGCTTGTTTTTTCCTTAGCAGATTCTGATTGTTCAGTAAGAAAGGTAGGTATTGAATGCTTTTCCTTGGTAATCATGCTACCTTACTCCAAGCAGAATGTGTCTACATTTCAGAGTTTCAGGGGACACACCTGCCAGACCCAGGGTGCAGCCTCGCCCTCTGCTCAGACCCGTGAGGAGGCTGAATGTCTCTCCTTAGTTACAGCCTAAGTGCTCTCTGCTTTCTGGCCCTGCTAATTCCCGTACAAGGCCTTAGGCACCATATTCTTAACAAAATGACCCAATGTTTTAAGAATCAGGATATTTGCCCTCAAGATGCTAGATTTTCAACATCTTTTGAAAAACCTGAGATCTAGCCCCATCGAGCCAAAATTCTCATAGAATCACAATCAGTGAGGCTAGGTGGCAGCTCTGCTTATAAATAGGACAGGCGGGCTTAGCCGCTACGGCTCTCCCCCCCATCTCACTTTTGACTGCTTCCTACCTGGCTGGGGGGCTTTCGGGGTGGTGGCACGCGTGGAGTCAGCGACCTCCAGTGGCCTCACCAAGGAGTCTTTACGGACTCCTTTTAGAGTGCACCTTGCTTAAGTTCTCTTTCCCAAGCATGCTCACCCCAGCTTGGCCCTGCCCTTCGAGCTTTCCCTCTCCTGAGTAGCCAGGGCAATGCCTATCTCTGTCTTGCTGTTAAAGATTCACTCACCAGCAATCCCCGTTTTCCAAGTCCTACTTCTCTTGGAATCCCAGCAAACAAAGCAGAGGAGACCTACTCTGCTGTGTCGGGGGCCAGAATCCTGCACTCCCTGTGACCACATTAACCACTTCACAAAAGGCATTCACACACCCTCTGAAGCACCTTTCGGGGAGCCTCTGAGAGTCCCCCAAAACACTGATTTGTGTTTTTGATCAGTATCTTTTACATGGTGCTCCGTAATATTAGGTATCTAATATTGTATAAATTCTGTTCTCAAAAATAAATGATTCTTAAAGAACTATGCCCACAGCTGATATTCCACCATGCATTTTTGCACTTAGTCTGTAAGAAATAAATCTTTGTTGGTTTATTATCTGCCATGACTCCTGAGCAAACAAAACTGGACATTCTCTTCCCAACAGAACCTACTGCTGAATATCATCGCTCAGAGAATGACACAAAGCCAGCTTCCAGAGCAGAGAGGCCACACCATCGTCTTGTTCACTTACAAGGTGGGCCCCAGTTACACCTGTCACACTGAGGTCCAGCACTGTCTGAGCAGTATAGAACAATAACCACGGGAATTGGGAAAGTAAACACAACCCTGTGCTGGTTATGTTCTCTTCCTGATCTGGTTGTTGCTTGTGTGCACTGTTTGACTTGTGAAAATTCATTGAGCTCTAAACTTAGGATTTGTGTACTTTTCTGCATATATGTTTTGTTTAATAAAATGTAAACTGGATAAGAAAAAAGAAACAGCTGACTGTGAATCTTTATTCAGTGATTCTTGAATGGAGGCACATCAGAACTAGGTTAAGTCACACGTCTCACTGTTGTCTAACTCAGCGTCTGCATGTAGTAAAGAGGCAGCATGTTCTTACTAAGAACATGAATGTGACCTTGGCCTGGCTCAGCACGGTGAGAACTAGCATGCTTCCTGCTCCATGTAGCTCTTTACAATCCAAGCATTTGCTCCACAGGTTACTGGTAGCTGGTTTTCCTTAACACTGTTCTCCCTCCCCAGGAACAGAGCTCAAGCCTAAGCCTATTTTTCACAGAGCCTTTTGTCCTGACAAGCCTGCCTCAGATGCTGCACCAGCAGCCAGGAGCACAGAGATGTCCACAACTGTTGTTGGAGGAAACAGCTTTAGGCACTAGTTGTTAGAGTCATGGGACACCTGTGTGTATTACTGAGGCTACAAACAAGCACCATGGGAATAGCTCTTAAATCTATCTAGAGAGATCCAGGAAATTTTCCCTGAAGGTAACTTGTAATGTGGGGAGGGGCTCAGCCAGTGATGACTTAGCAGTCTCTGCTAACCACTGCTTATGCTGCAGATGGTTTTCCATTCTTCTCAAAAATGCTTCCTGCTGACTCTTCTAGAGAAAAAGGAAAAGCATCTGGCTCTTCTCCAAATCTAACTCAGAATCGTATCACAATCACTTGAAAGGTTGTCAGCCTTTCTTAACCTCCAACTTCTGACTGGTGAACATATATGGTAAAATTATTTTACATTTTGTCGTTCATGAGAAAGCATCTTCTCAAACAGATCAATATTCCGTTATTCCAACAATAGACACGTAACAAATGAAGGGTGTATGGAAAACAGAATAATGGCCTCTCCAAAATACCTACAGCCTAATCCCGAAAACCTGTGAACTTAAAGACACATGGTGGGGTGAAAGGGACTTTGTAGATGGACTTAAGGTTAGGAACTTGATAAGAAAATTATTCTGGATTATCTGGGTGGATCCAGTTTAATCACACAGGCCTAAAAGTGGAGAGGAAGGCAGAAGAGTCAGTGAGAGATGATGAAAGAAAGGGCGGGAGAGGCCTTCAAAGTGTGAAACTCATTTCAACCCACTATTTCTGGCCCTGACAATGGAGGAAAGAGACCATAAGCTAAGGGATATGGCCAATTTCCAGAGGCTGGGAATGGCCCTCCCCTGACAGCTAGTAAGAAAACGGGGACTTCAGTCTTATAATCAGAAGGAATAGATTCTGCCAACAATCTGAACGAGCGTGAAAACGGCTTTGCTCCAGTAAGGAATATAGTCCTGCAGATGCCTTAATTTTAGCCACGATGGAGACTCATACCAGACTTCTGATCTATGGAACTGTCAGGCAATAAATGTGTGTTGCTTAAACTGCTATATTGGTGGTAATTTGTTACAGAAGCAACAGAAAACTAATGTAAAAGGGAAGTCTCACATCAAGTAAACTTCAGCAGGAGCTTATTATAGAAGGAGCTCTGAGGCTGATTCCTGCTGGCTCTGCTAGTGGCCTCAGAGTGACCTTGGGCAAGTCCTTTCCCCTCTCTGAGCTTTGGTTTCTGCAGCTATAAACAGGACTAATAGCACCTCCCTGTAGAGGTTACATCAGTAAAACCAGATCAGGCACGTGAAAGCCCTTAGCAGAATGCTAGGGGAGATACAGCAGGGGCTCAGGGGATGTTTACAAGGAAAGTAAAGCTACTAAAGCCTTTTGCTGGTTGACAAATCCCCAACCGCCCATGAAATTGCTCCCATCCGTTTCTGGGAAGCCTTCACCCTTCTGCCCGGTGAGGAGGTGTCCATCCCCAGGCATAGTCGGCTTTGTGTAGCCTGGAGGGGCGGCTCAGGAACTTTGCATCCTGGAAGAGTAGGGGGATGTGAGGACCAACCGAGAACTTCCAGGCTCCAAAAAACGAGACCCCAGCTAAGGCTGTGAGGGGGCGTGCAGAACAGCGCTGTCTGGTCGGAGCCCGAACCCCCGCTGTGAACTCTCCTCTCTCACCTTCCCAGAGATCTCCTTGCCAGCTTTTCCAGGGTCCCTCTCTGGGTCACTGGCTCTCCCTCCCTACCAGCAAACATGTGCCCGAATCTCCACTGTTGAACAACTGCCCTTTGACCGACTCCTCCCATCTCTTCCTTCATAGCAAACTTCTTGGAAAGGTCTCTGCTGCCACCTCCTCTGCTGCCCGGGTTTCTCCATCATCCCCCTGGCCTTTGTTCTGCCTCTTCTCTTGTCAAGAGCCAATGGGGTCAATTTTCTGCCTCTCAGCAGCGTGTGACATGCTGACCACGCCTTTCTTGAAGCTCCCATTACATCTGTGACAAAACAGTCTCCTGGGGACTCCTCCTCTTTGCTCAACCTCCATGTATTCAACAGCCCCAGGGCCCAGCCAGGGGTCCCCAGTCTCCCAGGGTTAGCTCAAGCAGACCCATAGTTTCAAATGCCACACACCATTGATTTCCCAGCTGATCTTCAGTTTTGCCCTCACCATGGACTTCCAGACATTACTTGGAGGTCTCAGTCATTTTCGAAGCTGACAAATCCCATTCAAGTCTACTCCTTTTCCCTGAGTCCCCAATGGGGTAGATGGCCTCACCATTCACCCAGCTGTTCAAGCCAAAAGTCCAGGAGTCACTTCCAACATTGTTTTTCCTTTTTTAAAAATGCCATATCTCATCCATCAAGTTCCTTCAGTTGAGCTTCAAAATATATCCCTTATCTGTCCATTTCTGTGCGTCCCCCCTTCACCTGTCTGGCCAAGCCTCCATTCCCTGCCACATCCGGATCCTGCAGCAAACTCCAAATCGGTGTCCCTGGTTCCCTCTCACACCACATAAATCCACTCTATTTTCTATACAGAAGACAGAAATGATCCTTTAACCATCTAAATTGGGCCACTGAATTCTTCTGCTTAAAATTTTTCAGTGGCTTTCCATTGCCTTTAAAATAAAAATTTCACTTGCTGCTTTTCTATAATGAAAAATAAAAATATAATTTAAATTCCTCCTCATGCTCTCAAAGACCCTCTGGTTTGTGCCACTCCAGACACTCCCACCTTCTTGCTGTTCCTCTACCTCCCCAAGATCACCTTTGCTTTAGGGACTTTGTACCCATGGTTCCCCCTGCCCAGAACTCTCTGTTTACGTGACCTTGAGTGATTGGATCTTTCTCATCACTCTTCAGCTCAGATGTCTCCTCTGTGAGACAACCTAGTCCTCCTGCATGCTTTGTTTAATTTCCTTCACAGTATTTACAACCTAGGGTTCGCTGATTTTTTTTGAATTGTCTATTTGTTCATCATCTGACTGTATCTCCGCCTCCCTCACCAGTATCCAAGCTCTCTGTGAGTGGAAAGCTGGTTTACCTGGCTTGGGGATAGATCTCATGGACAGAGAACAATCTCTGGAGATTATAGATATGCTATAAATAAAGCATAAGCAATAATAGGGTTGGTGAGAACTGGGATGAAGAATAGAGCAAGATCGGAGGGAAAAAAGGTCTTTTATCTGGGTGCTAAGAAAAGGGCCTCTGATCAGAGTTACTTGGGCTAATCCCCAAAGGAAGTGGAGGATCCAGCTTTGGGGAGGATTTAGGCCAAGGATGGAAGGTATTGGAGACAAAGGGAAGAGTAAGTGAAAAGAAAGGCCTTTCTAAGGAACAAGGAGGCCAGTGTGGCCGCAAGACTGGATGAATCTTATCAGGAACCAAGGTTTCCTTATTTCTTTTTTGGACTATATCCTGAAGATTGCACAAAGTTTCAAGGGAGGGGGCATGATCTCTGCCCTGGTGTTATAACACATGGCAAGAGGGACTTGACAGAAGTCATTAAGGTCACTAAGCAGTTGATAGGAAAATTATCCTGTGTGAGACCAAAAAAATCACATAAGCCTTTAAGGAAGAAGCAGAGAGGGGTTCAGAGAGTGTGAAGCGTGAGACGGACTCCACATACCATTGTTGGCTTGGAAGATGGAGGAGGCCATGTGTCAAGAAAAGGGACCTCAGTAGTAAAACCACAAGAAAATGGATCCTGCCAACAACCCAAATGTACAGGGAACTGGATTCTTCCTCCAGAGCCTTCAGATAAGAGTCCATTCTGGAAGACACCTTTTGGGGTCCGTGTGGGGCCCTGAGCAGAGAGTCTAGTCACACACACCCTACCTTTGCCCTAATAGGACTAGTAGAACAGCCAGGGCTGTTATGAGCTGCTACGGTTCTGGTAATTTGATATACAGAAATAGAATGAAGTTGAGAAGAAGCTCTTAAGAGTCAGGGAAAATAGAAAAAGCAGAACCATCTGAACAGAGCCACTTGCAGGAAGGATCTGTGGAGAGATTGCAAAGCTGGGAGGCAGTGTGGAGGGGCAGCCTGCCTCAGCTTACAAGCCAGAACACAGGTGGCCACCTGGCTGTTCACAGACCCCTGCTGCTCTGTGGCATACAGGCTTCCTGAGCACACTCAAGGGGACAGCACTCACAGGAGCAGAGGCTGCTACTTCCCATTTTCACCAGGAGAGCAAAAAAGGTAAAGAAAAAAAAGAAGAGGGGTAATTCATTCTGCTTAGTGACTCCTTTGCCCAGTGGAATGTGGTAGAAGGGGTCTTCTAGGCTCTCCAGGGTCACGTTATAAGACTTGCAGTATCCTCTTTGCCTTTTGAAGGACTCATTCTTGCTGCCCTGGACAACCCATTCCCCTGACAGGGCCGCCCTGGGAGGTCACCTGCAGGGCCTCCAGGTAACACTCCCTGCTGAGTCCAGCCTTTCAGTCACCCACACCAGAGTCCCAGACCTCAAAGAAAGCCACACAAGGCAGAAGCATTGCACAACCATGCTGGGCCAAATTCGTTATAGCAAAACGAAGTAAAATGATGATTGGTGATTTGAGCTCTGAAAGGTTGGGGCCACTTGTGTCATGTAGCAGTCAATAGTAAGAATAACAAAGAGGGCCCTGCCTCCTTCAAGCTCCATTTGGAGTTTAGAAATAAAGACCATAAGAAATCAGCTCACCTGCCACCCTTTAAAGGAGAGACACAGAAAATCTGAGCCACTTTCCCCTTGTGTGGACACTCCCGAGGGAGGATTTGGAGGTGGGAGATGCGCACCTCTTAACCCCCAGAACCTCTGCCACAGACACCTGCTATGCTCACACGAACTCGGAGGCAACAAACTCAACCTGTCTCACAAATTCTCCTCCAAGCAGAGAATCGCTATCCTCACGGCTCAGGGCTTGTCTGCAGCCTGAATGCCACAGCTGCCCTCCCCTAAATGGGGTGAATTCTCCAATGAACAGCACCCCCTGTGCCATTAACTTCGGAAATATCCCTGGTTTCGTCTACCTTTCATGGTGGCGGCTTAGTCACTTCAACTGTTAAATAACTTGTGATAAACTGCGGGATTTCCTTGATGTGACAATTACACGGCACTAAATAATCTTGTACTTACCGGGTTCTCTGCTCCCTTTGCCGCCGTCTGCACCTGAGCACGGCAGTTCTGCGCCATTATGTGTGGTTGTGTGGGATTTTGGTAGCCGACATGGTCACAGGCAGTCAGGCCATGGGTCCTATCATTCTGGAAAATGTGAACTTCTAATTTGGCATCAGTATATTTGCCATGCAAAACAGTAGATTGTTCGGCTTTTTATGAAGCCCCCGGCCCCTCAGACATGAATTTTATTCAGTTCATTTTTTGTTAAGTCATTAAGTGCCTACTGTGTGGAAGGTGCTATAGCTGCAAAACAATTCAGACAACATTCGTACTCTTGAATAACTCAATCCTGGCAGGGGGAGGGTGGAAATTGTTATTTAGTATTGTTCCCTGAAAAGTCTCTGCTTTTGGAAAGGTCTTAGTTCCTAAGAGATTGGAGCTAGAAGAAACACAAGGAACTTGGGCTCCAGTTGGGATCGTGAACCTCCAGCCTGAGCCCCGTTCCTGACTGTGTGCACTTTCAACACGGCCCACTCCTCTGGGTCCCGTCTCTTCACCTGCTGCACACAGATGGCCTCCCCAGACATGTCTTTGCCATGGGCCATTTTGAGAGCCAAATAAGATATTGTCTGGGAAAGTCATCTAAAAAGTACAAAGCTCTGAAAATGTGACTGGGAGTCCAGTGTGACCAAGCAGATGGCTAATTTAAACCTGGGAATCCCAACTCAGCATTAACCCTTCCCGTCTTCTCCCAATTTGGCTAGTGAGCAACTTCATTTATTCACTTAATAACGTGCCCTCCTGTCACTTTTACTTCCATTCCCCATGTCACCTTTCCCTCCTTCACGATCATTTTCTACTGAAAATATGGTGAGATGCTCAGATGTGGTGCGGCCCCTGCTGAGAGCATGCATATGCATGAGGTGGAGCTCCTGCCCCTTGGAGACACTGATGTCACGACTCTGGGGAAATGGCTAAGTAACCATGACAACACAGCTCAGTGTTGCATCTTGCATTGGAAGGCTCTGAGGATGGCCAGCCCATTACGCAGGCAGGATGGTGACATTCCCTCGGCAAGGAGTGCAGAGTGTCCAGGTGGTGGCAGCCGGCCAGCAGTGACAGAGGGCCCTCCACGCGTCCTTCCATCTGGCTCCCGTTTCCCACTCAGGCGACTGGAGTTGCAGCCTGCGATTTATCAGGCTGAGCACTCCCACACGGGAGCAAGGGATGGACTGGGACAGCAGCAGAGGCCGGGAAGCACAGCCCACGGGCTTGCGAGTCTGTGTCGGAGATTTGATCTGTGTCAGTTTCCTTCCCACCTTAACCAGGTGCCCCTGACCCTCGGGTACCTATTCAGGGAGACATGCAACATTTTAAAGTCATAAACTAGAGCAAGCAAACTCTGAAATGTGGGCAAAGATGGAAAATGATGAGTTCTGCATAAAAAAGCAACCTGCATACTATAAGCATTAAGGATGTAAGTTTTTCCTTTTAAATCACCTTTATGTCAATGATAATAATTTAGTCACCATGTTACTTCCAAAGTGAACTTTCTTGGATAAACCTCCCTCGCCACTGTATTTTCAGGATTTTTTTTAAGTGTAAGTATATGTTTAGAGCCCCCATGATACACTGCTGAGATTCTGGAATAGTTTTCTTCCATTTTTGCAGCCCCTCCCACTGCCAAAAAGTAATAATATAGTGAATACTCAGCATGTATACATTATACCAGTCAATTTCAGAAACATTTCCACTATTAAAAAATAATAATTTAATGGGGCCTCAGTGTCTGAATGTTACCCTATTGTTCAGGACTATAATTTCAACAGCATTTTAAAAAGTATTTTTTTTTTAAAAGCTCCTTCACTAACAGGATGTATGTGGAGGGCTTTATTCCAAATGCCACGTTCAGACAATTCAGAAATGCGTGAAAGAAAAGAAAGCAAGCCACTTTGGTGACAACAATAAACAATGGAATGAATGGGCAATTGGGCTGAAGCACGGGATGTGGCACCGATATCACCCGGGTGGGGTTGCTTTGTGAGACCCAGGGCACCAAGGACCTCTCTCCATAATATCACACTCTATTTTCAAACCTGCCACCTCAGAGACAAATGCCTTAGAAAACAGACCCAAAGCTGCAGAAAGTACCCATTACAGGTGGCCCCCTGAGGGCTGTGATGGGAAAAGCTTTTCTGAGAAGGAGACTTGCTTACTCTCTAAGTCTTCTCTATGGTCTCCTTCAGTGCTGGTTCCCACCCTCACCCTCCACCACATGGCCATCTGATCCCTGCCACTAATCAACCATCCAGGACAGCGAGGATCTGACTGCTGGCCAGCGGCCAAGAGAGCATCTCTGGGCTGCACACTCACAAATGTCAGGACAGCAAAGCTATTTCTACCACTTTGTTGAGAAAGAAGATTTACAAACTCATGAGTGAAGGTACAATTCATGAGTATAGTAAAGTGACACTCCCTACATGGGCAAATGCCACAAGGACCATGCTAATACCTATTATTATACAAACAGACGACATTATGTTCCAGAGTGCAACACACTACTCTGTTCCAGTATTTCTGTCCCTGAGTCATAGGACTTTTTTAACATAAGTAAAATACTTGTCCACTGAATCAAATAGACAAAATATGAGAAATTCTATATCCTTTTTATAGGTAAGCATTCTTAACTGCAAGTAAAAGTTTGCTACTCTGGATCAATTAGAAAGTAATATTATTATAAGGCTACTTCCACTGTAATGTCCTCTTACACATGGGGGGAAATAAAGTGATTTTCTTCACAACTAATTGTATATGCCACAGGTTTAGAATGTAATATATTGTTTTACTGACCGTATGAAGCATTACTTACTACAGGAAGTGTCCTCTTGCCATAAACAACAGAAATTCAAACAAAATATAGTAGAACTTCTGTAAGTTGACCACCCAAGGGATTATAACAAACTGGCCAACATATAGAGGTGGTCAACATAAGGAACGAGGCCTTCTGTACTCATACAAACAGGTGGTGCATGTCCAGTCTATGAAAATTAGTTCAACTATAAGAGGTGACCAATGCAGGGAGGTGGTCGACTCTGGAGGTTCTACTGTATATGTAGACTGCTTTTAGACATTGAACAAAAACAATGAAAAACTGTGATCCCTGACAGGAAAGAAAGATACAAACCAGGTAGGTGTTATGATGTCCCCAGCTTACCACCTGAAGACAGTTTTCAGGCCACAGATACAAGGAATGTGAGCTCAGATAAAGCCTGACGTTCTTCCTAAGTTGAAGAAACACTGACCAGAGTTCACGAAAGCCAAAGTAGCTAGAATGCTCAGGACAAAGGAAAATGTGCAGAGAAAGCATTCCAGAAATCTATATAAGAGTCCCCCAGAAGCTTTGGCTGATCTGCTGGTGCACAGTTTAATACCCCATCACAGGTCAGCAAAGAACAACTTCTATGGAAAATGCAATTGTCAAGTAACTGTAAGATGAACAAATTCAAAAGTTCTCACAGGGGTTGTAATCCATTGACTTTTCAGAAAGGTCATACCTTAGAAGTGGAGCTAAATTGACCCTATAATAAAGGCTACTCTAGATTTGCCCTAAACAAGTTTAAAAACAAATCTTGAAAATATCAACTTACCCCAACTAACTTAACTGTGTGTCAGAACAAAGTCTGTCACTCTTTAAAGAATATAGCAAGATATGGTACAGAGCAACATAACAATGTCCAGCTTTGAATAAAAATAACAAGATATACAAGAAGCAAGGAATGGTGATCAATAATTACAAGAATCATTCAATAGAAACAGACCCAGAAATGATGGATAAATGAAATTAGCATATCTAATTAAATTGAATTAAAACAGCTGTGCTAGAAATGCTTCATGTGCTCAAAGAAATAAAGAAAAATGTGAACACAATAAGGGGAGAAATGAAAAACATAAAAAAACCAACTGGAACTTATAAAAGTAAAAAATACAGCTGGGCACAGAGGCTCACATCTGTAATTCTAGCATTATAGAAGGCTAAGGTGTGTGGATTGCTTGAGCTCAGGAGTTTGAGACCAGCCTAAGCAAGAGCAAGACCCTGTCCCTAAGAAATAGTCAAGCATTGTGGCAGGTGCCCATAGTCCCAGCTACTTGGGAGGCTGAGGCAAGAGGATCCTTAAGTCCAAGACTTTGAGGCTACTGTGAGCTATGACACCACAGAACCCTACCGAGGGTGACAACATGAGACACTGTCCCAAAATAAATAAAGAAACAAACAAACAAATAACAAAAGTAAAAAATACAATATATCAATATGCAAAATGGAACAAATATCTGGAAAGAACAGCAGATACACAGAAGAAGGACTCATAAACTGAAGGTAGCAACATAAGCTATCCAAATAATGTATACAACACACAAAAAGACTGAAAAATAAAATATCAGTAGCCCACGGTACAATATCATCTAAACTATAGTGTAATGTAATATAGAAATAAAGTAGAGAGTGATAAAAATATATGAGAAGAGAAAAAGAAATAATTGTCAAATTTTTTTCAAAATGTGATTGACTTTAAGTTTACAGCTACAATAAGTATAATGAGCCCCTAACAGAGTATCACATCAAGACACATCATAATCAAATAAACAAAACACAGTAGCAAAGAGTAACACTGCAAAAATCAAGCAGAGCAAAAAGTTACATTAAAGAGAGAAGGACAAAGATAAGAATTAAACCAAACTTCTTGTCAGAAACTGTGCAAGTCAGAAGATAATGGAAGGCCATCTTACAATGCTAAGGAAACACTGTCAGTCTAGACTTCTATATCCAGTAAAAATATCTTTCAAAAATAAGAGCACAACTCTTGTCGATACTGGCCTGGGAAAAACTTTTATGAAGAAAATCCCCTTGGGAATTGCAGCAGTACCAAAAATAAATAAATGGGGCCTAATCAAGCTAAAAAGCTTCTGTATAGCAAAGGGGATAACAACTAAAGCAAACAGACAACTTTCAGAATAGGAGAAGATATTTGCTTGCTATGAATCTAACAAAGGGCTGATAACAAGAGCCTATAGAGAATTTAAACCAATCAATAAGAAAAGAGCAACCAATCCCATTTACAATTGGGCAACAGACATGAACAGAACCTTTTGTAAAGAAGATAGATAAATGGCCAACACATGAAAAAATGCTCATCATCCCTAGTCATCAGAGAAATCCAAATCAAAACCACCCTGAGATATCACCTGACCCCCAGTTAGATTAGCCCACATCATAAAGTCCCAAACCTGCAGATGCTGGTGTTGTTGTGGACAGAAGGGAACACTCTTACACTGGTGGTGGGATTGCAAACTAATACAGCCCCTAGGGAAAGAAGTGTGGAGAATCCTCCAAGAGCCAAAAGTGACCTTCCATTTAATCCTGCAATCCCAGTATGAGGTATCTACCCAGAAGGAAAAAAAATCATTTTGCCATAAAGATGGCAAATGACATTTGCACTAGAATGTTTACCACTGCTCAATTCACAATCACTAAGACACAGAATCCACTCAAGTGCCCATCAACACATGAGTGGATTAAAAAACTATGATATGTGTATGCCATAGAATTCTATTCAGCCATACAAAAGATAGAGACTTTATATTTTTGTATTTACCTGGCTGAAGTTTAAGAATATCTTCTTGGTAAGGTATCATAAAAATGGAAAAACAAGCGTCCAATGTACTCAACACTGATATGAGACCAATAGATAAACAACGACACACCCATGGAAGAAAAAAACACAATTAAATTCAAGTGGGGGCCAGGCACAGTGGCTCATGCCTGTAATCTTAGCATTCTGGGAGGCTGAAATGGGTTAATTGCCTGAGCTCAGAAGTTCGAGACCAGCCTAAGCAAGAGTGAGACCCCATCTCCCTGCTGCTTGGAAGGCTGAGGCGTGAAAATCACTTGAGGAGTCTGAGGTTGACGTGAGTTATGAAGCCGCAGCACTCTACCCAGGGAAACAAAGTGAGACTCTGAAAAAATTATTAATTAATTAATTCAAATGGGGGGAGAGGAGGAAAAAGGAAGCCAGGGGGAGGGAGAGAGATTAGTAAGCTCTTACCTAATGGGCACAATGGAAAGATATACAGCACAACCCCCTGGGTGAAGGAACTTTAGCAGATACAATGTAACCTAATCATTTGTATTCTCATATTAATCTGAAATAAAAAAATAAATAAATAAAAATAAAGATTAATTTTCAGAAAGCAAAACAAAGAGCAATATAAAGAATTTATCAGACAAACAAAAGCTGAGCAAATTCATCACAAGTAGAGATGTACTACAAGATAATTGTTAAAGGAAATAATTCAGGCATAAGGATATCAGGCTAAATTGAAATTTGGATCCACACAAAGGAAATACATTTGTGGGAAATATAAAAAAAAAAATCTTATAAAATATTTTTCTCATGTTTTAATCTTTTTGAAAAGATAATTAACTATTCACACCAAAACTAACAACCATATTTTGTGGGATTTATAACATGCAGAAATACAATGTGTGACAAAAACAGCACAAAGAATGTGAGGGGAAAATCAAAATACATTGTGGCCAAGAAGTTCGTGTGCAATTTTACAGGTCACACACTATTTTGAATTGCACACAAACTATATGGCCACCCTGCATATTGTTGTAAGGTTCTCATTGCACATCAAATGCTATAATATTACATGAAAGATTTTAAATTCTATCTCAACCACTTAAAAGATCAAACAAGAAGATATGGGCAATAAGCCAGTTATGGATATAACATAAAATCATTTAAAAAGCCCAATTCGTCAAAAGCAAAATGTAATTCAAGGGTTGTCAACTGTTTTCTTTGGACTTAAATATAATCATTTTGCCTTTAACCAACCACTGTAGACTGCATTAAAAAGCTAGGTTTTCAGTGCTAAACTTCAGATAGTCTACAGTCTAACCATACTTTTAAAGCAGGACGGGTCTTAGTAAAATACCAATGTGATCCCCAAAAGAGTAACACATCAACACGTTGCCAGACTAGCATACAGATGTATGAGACAATCCCATCGGGCTCAGTGACAAATCACTTTCTTGTGGCAGTGACCTCCAAGGTTTGCAGATAAGTCTAGACCCCTGACATAAAGAGAGGCTGGCAGGTAGGGAAGGTGTCCCACATTTTTGTAAGTTCAGAGAGAAGAGGGTCTGTGTTAGCTTTGTTTGACACTGGGTACTGTCATCTAGCATAACAGCTGCCACTTATTAGTCACTCAATAAATAGTGGTGCAAGGAAAGCAGAAAGGTAGCGAAGCAGGAGGGGGAGCAGGACCACGCTGGGGGAGAAGCGGGAGGCAGTCTCCAGGACAACATGTCAGCACGTATCAGAAATCTACATGCTCCCACATTCCTTCCGCATGACGACAACAACAAAGTCCAGAAACTAGAGTAGGGAGAAATGAATGTCTCAAATGAACACAGCATTTAGAGAAAAAGACCAGAGCGCTAATCCTCAAGAGTGCCAGATGCATCCCTCTCAGATGCCTTAAAAGATTTTTCTTGGACTAACTAATCAGGTTCACGCCAAGAAACATCCATTTGCTCCGCCTGCTCAGCTAGCAAGCTACTGTCTGACAATTGTCCTAAAGATTGATGCATAATATAATCAGGAAGGGATATGCGCTCCAATTGAGAGGTGTGGTTATTGCAATACAGTCCCTAACGCACATCAGAGGCCATTCCTCAGGCAGGATATTCAATTCAGAAATCTATTGCCACCTAGATACATCTGCCGATAAATTGTCGGAGAGAGGCATTTATATCAAGGGCAAAATATTTTGCCTTATGGTTCCTCCCAAGATCCTTGAAGAGAAAATGGTTTATCCTCAGCATTTTCTTTAAATGGCCCCACCTAACATCAAGGTCGAGGTAAGACAGACATTGACATACACACCAGCTCCTCACGAAGAGAAAGGCCTCCACTCTGTGTCCAGCAAGGCTTACAAGAATTGACATTGCCTCATCACAATCTCACTGGTTGTCTAAACACACAAGCATGAGGTCTAAAATGTATGATCCTACATGGCGAAATTCGGATCCACACAAAGGAAAGAAGAGTTTCCAGAATTTCCCAGAAACTAACTAATTTAACTAATTTCCCAGAACTAATACCCAGAATTTCCCAAAAAGAAAAGATTAAGTATATAAACAAAAAATATTTAGTCTGTTTTATGAAAGCATTTTCATGTGACAATTTGAAAACTGTGTCCAGTCCAAAATACAGCACCCCCTTCCCATGACATGCACCATTAAAGCTAATATACACCTGCATTTAGAAAAGCATATGTGATATCATCTATCTATTTTTAGTTGAAATAAATTGAGTTTCTTGGATATTACCATAAATTAAGAGGAGAAAGACCTTTATCCCTCCTCTTCCTCCCTGTCTCACTCTGACTCTCTCAACCCCAGTAGTGTATTTTTCTGGACCCTCCCCCTCCAGAAAAAGCTTTACTTTCATTCATTCTCCATTCTAACTGCAAACCTGCACTTTTCTCAGCAACATCCATCGGAACCATGGGAGTAAATTCTGTCCCAGCAGCCTCAGCATTGCAGGGAGCCTTCAGAAGGAAGGCGTCCGTCTCAGTGGGGGGCATCTTTATATTTTGTATTTAATGCAAGGAAAGGGTTTCTTGCAAGAAAAATGTTTTGGCTTGGGATCCCTGAATGTAAACTTACAACAGTGACCTCAGCTCTCCTCAGGAACATTGTTAGCTGACAACCACCTTGGGAGTGAAAAACAAAATCCCATTTCAGCTCCTTTTGACTGATCTAAGCTCCTTTTGCTGTCATTTAACACTGCAGATTTGATTTAATTTGATGAGACTTCTAAGACAATTTAGAAACTTAAGTATTTAATACCAACCCTGATCATTTCTCTTCCACACATGTTCAAAGGCTTCTTGGTTTATAAATAAAAAGTAGGATCAGATATAGGGGCCATAATAGCACTTTGTTTTTCTACTTTTTAGTCTTCAAGTCTAAAGTTATCTTCCAAAGACAGAGTCAAAAGGAGTGAGTGGAAATCACAGAAAAACAGGTTAGGACTGAACAAAGGAAGCATGTTCTAAGGATCAGAGCTATTGTCATCGGAGAGAAACTTCCCTGACATGGGAGGGGTTCAAACAGAAACTTGAAGGACTCATAGGCGGTAGGATTGTACGATCTCTGAAATTCATCGCTATGCTTTATATGGCTCCAAAATTAGAGGTGGATTCTGTTTTCTGGCTACAGTATGGTGGCATTTCAACAGTAGAATATCCAGTGTATAAAAATATGTTGAAGGATGCAGAGTCTCTGTGGAAAAGAAGACTATTTCCCATGAAAAATGAATGTGCGGAAGCCCGGTAGCCCTCACTATGCCGAGACTTCACCTTGCCTCGCTTTCCTTCTCTCTGTCTGCTCACCAAAAATATGAGAGCCTCGCTGAACCTGGTTGTGCTGGCATGGAGTGGGATCACTGTGATTCCATGTTTTTATAAAACACTCATTGTGAAATTCTCCTCTACTAAAGGCAACAGTATATACATTGGTCATTTAGTTGTCAGAAAAGAAACCCACACTGTGCTTTCTGCTACTAGAGAAATTGCTGCCATCAAATTGAATCGTAAGTCTTGAAACAGTTTCCACCAAGCAAACACCTGGAGGTCAGCAGTTGCCAAGCCCTGCCTGTGGGCACGTGGGAGGGAAGACAGGCCCCCGTGAGTGTGACTCAGGGAACCAACAGGGGCTGCCTGTCGACTGCCCCCAGTGACCATGGCCTCTCATCCGCAGATTCCTGCTATTCTGGCCCGCTATTTGCAGCTGACCTTCCATTACTCCATGGAAGTTATTCCCAAAACTTTCTCTCTGCATTTGCTGCCAGGACTCTGGCCCAAGCCACCACCCTCTCTTACCTGGGTGGCATCACTGCCACAACTCCCATGAGTGGCCATGAACTCTCCCTGCCCCACACCCACCCTCCACAGCGGGGTCTCCACAAAGCAGGCAGATGGACCCTCATGTTGTATCATGTATCTCTGTTTATCTTCCACAACCCCGACTGGCACGAAAGCTCCACGGGGTCAGGGTCTCTGTTTCTCTTGTCCCTCACTGCATCGCCAGCACTCAGAACAGGGGCAGGCACATACATACATATTTGGTGAGCTCGATGGAATCTTCCATTTGCATCTGCCTTTGCTTGGGAGTATAATAATTGGATGCTGTGTTTCATGACCACCATCAAGAACGTGAACTTTGAGGACAGAGTACCTCATACCTAACTGAAGACTCCCGGGTAAACAGGGCTTCTTGTTTTAATCTATCCTGTACAGACTTATGCTCTCATTCCATCCTACCCAGGATTGTACAGTTTTTCTTAATGAGAATAACCACCAAGAAGCCCGCTTTCTAATACCTAAAAAACCACTTGTGCTTCTCAGCAAATTATTCATTGAATTTCTTCACTGGGATGGATGTATGTCTCTGCCTGGCAAGTCAATGAATGCAAATGAATGAAGGAATGAATGAATAATCCTCTTCAGGTGGTCAGGGTGTTCTGATGCTTAAACAGTAATTAGCTCCTTTGCATAAACTCCTTTACTCCCATTTGAAAATGGGCTCCCCGAGGACAATACTCAAGAAAGCATTGGTTTTGGAAGAATCTGTGTGACCCAGTGGTAAAGAATGGTGGGTGAGCACTACACACAAAGAAACATTCACCAGCTGCCAAATGTAGACCTTTACCGTCGAGGGTGGAAAACCCAAGCTTCTTAGTCACAGAAGGCTGGGACTATGTGAATCATTGCCCCACCGTTTTGGAAAAATTGCTGAACGATGCTAAGGCTGTGTCTTCTCTACGATCAGATCTGCCTTGCTGAGAAGTTGTGAGAATTGGAAATAACATACACAAGGCACCAAGCAGCCTGTCAAACAGAGTCGGTACTCAATACGTTAGTCATTACTATTTACGAATCGCAGTTATTGTTTTCACAAGTTAGACTAAGGAGAGCTTCACTACCTTCCTTAGGAGATGCTGTATTCATTTGCTGTTGCTGTGTGGCTCTTTTTTATTTTTATTTCCTATTGCTTAGTGGCTTAGAACAACGTGTTTATTATCCCACAGATTCTATGAGTCAGGAGTCTAGGCACAACATCCTGGTTGTGGGTCCTCTACTCAAGCCTACGATTAAGGTTTCAGCCAGGGCTGGAGTCTCATCCGCTGTGTCAGAGTCCCCTCCCAAGTTCAAATGGTTGTTAGGAATAAGTCATTTCCTTGCAACTACAGAACTTGTTGTTTCTACATCTTCAAAGCCAGGAGGAGAAATACTCTGATTTCTTCCATCTCTGACCCCTAGTCCCCTAGTCCTTCTTTTAAAGGGCTCACCTGATTAGATCAGGCCCACACAAGATAATCTTCCATTTAACATGAAATCGACTAAATAGGGACCTTAATTACATCTGCAGAATCTCCTCACCTTTGCCATAGAGGACCACTTAGTCTGAGTAGAACTGTACCATCACTTTTGCCACATTCCATTTGTTAGAAGCAAGTTTCAGGTTCCACTCATGCTTAAGGGCATGGGCCACTGGAGATCTTCTTAGCGTTTACCCCATTGCAGGCATCATTTGTAGCCCTGGAATTTGATCATGACTGGCTGATGATGGTAATGGAATGAAGTCAGTGAATACCACCATCAGCATAATCTGCCCTGCTGAGAACCCAAAAACAATGGCCATGAGGGACATGCTATGGGAGCTGGCCAGCAAAAAGGCACAGAGAGAAATCAAGACCTGTCACAGGCTAAAGGCTTGGAATTCAGCCTTTCCCATCCCCTTACACTAGATAGAAGAGAACAGTAGGCATCGTGGTGATGGCTGCTGCCTACTCTAGACTAACCAAAACCAACTGGTCAACACCCATTGCTTTCTTGGGGATGTAATGAACAAGTGTAGGCCCATGTAGGAAAACTGCTGTTGAAGGAATTTGCGCACACACACAGCCAGACAGCCCGATGTGTTGTGCTGACACCCCAGGATGTCAGAGCCATCTTCTTCAGTGTGGCTTTCTGAAGTGTGGAGCATGGGTGTTGTGGAGGAGTGTGTTTTCATGTGTGGAGGCCAGAAAACAATCCTCCCCTGCCACTAAGAACGTCAGCCCTCACAGCAACTTCCTTCCTACATGAATCCAGAAGTGTTATCTGTCCCTGGCATGGTAGGCCATCGCCCAGTTAGGTCACAGGAGGGAAGCCTTCTGCGGGAATTATAATCTGCCATCCTGACAGCCATGCTCAAAGGGCAGCAGCTGAAAGGGGTGAGCCCCGCACCCTTCCACGGGGGCAGGTTCTTGCTTGCTGGGCCTCTCTCTTCTGCTGGTCACAGCAGCAGGTGTAAGAATCATGTCTGACTGAGCGCTTCTCTAAAATCCCAGATAGGAGAATGCACAGCGAATCCTGCAGGAGCACGTGCCCAGCTGCAGAGCAGCCACAGCCAGGCTGCGTGGGACGTGCCTCTCCACGCTCAGACCCCTCCAGCCCAGGGGTGCAGACAGCATCGTGAGTCTTCCCCCCAACCTGTCGACAGAAAAATTCAGATGACAGAGGGATCCTGGTGCCTGACCACCTTCAAACCATGTGCTTTCTTTATTTTTCCTGTCACTGTTTTCACTTACGACTGTGCCTTTACTTTTTTCCTTTCTCTTTCCATATCTCCTGCTCTTCTCTCCTTTTTCCACTCGAGTTAGTCTTTTCTCTACTTACCTGTTTATCACACTTTGCTCTCTGTAGCCTTTTTTCTCTCCTTTGCCCTTTTCTCAACTGCTATTTTATTTCTCTCTACCACTATTTTATTTCACTCTATTACTGTTTGACTCCCTTCAGTTTGAACTCTCTACCCAGACTAGCTGAAGGCAGGCCACCCAGCTTGAATTGTCTCCAAACCATTGTTATCGATTCTCTAACCAGCTATGAAGTAAATAAATTTCACCAGGACTTGTTTTTTGATTCAGTGAACCGATTATATGTAACATTTTGCCCTGTCAAGGTGATAACTCCCTTTGAGTCTAATGAATTCTTCCTGCATAGGTAGTATACTAGCTAAGTTATATCACTAGTACAGCTAATGCAACAGCCAGTATGGAAACACCTGTGAAAATGAAACCTCTTGCAGATGAGGCAAAATCCTTTTATGCACAGTATAAAAGGTGTTACCATAGGCATTATTGCCTGCAAGGTGTGAAGGTGTGACTTCATTAGCACGCACAAAAGCCATAGTGTATTAAGGAAATAGTACCCGTTTGTGTGGCTTTCCTTATGTTCTTCCACGAAGTAGGAGAAAAGAGATGTGTCCGTAGAAAGCAGTTTGCTCTGTGGAAGATGACGGTTTTATGCTGTGCTGCCCTTACTCCTTAAACAGCCTCAAAAATGATTTTCTGCATCATAACAGGAACACTTATAGATATCCTAGTGATGACACAGAAAATATAAACACTTCAGCCATTCTGTCAATGTTTGAGAAAAAATATTCCTGACCCAGCTCTGCGTGGAAAGCAACTTGCTGAAACATCACCTAAAAGCAGGAGGTTCCAATTCATTGGAACTCAACTTATTACATGCTTGAGCAGCTACTGGAACAAGAAAAAGCTGCGCAAGATTTTGCAGACCAGGGTGTGAGAACAAAAAAAAAAAAAGACAGATGTTATTTTAACATTTACTCAGTGGAGTCTGACAACTGTGTTGGTTATCATCCTCTTCCTTGGGAAGTCCCTGCTGACAAAGCAAGTCTGGTCGAGGGGTTTCTCTACTAATCTGATGTCTGTAACTCTTGGTCAAATAAATGCCAACTTAATCTGAAGTGAAGAAAGCACTCCTAAAATTTAGACCCATACAAGCCTTCCATAGAGCCAGGAAAGAAGGAAGCGTTGGGGCAACTCTTGAATCATAGTCTAGCCCTATTTCTTAGAGGACTTTGATCACTCTAGTAAGGCTGATTTAAACAAATCTGTATGGAATTCCAATTCTTTCCTCTTTTCTTGGGGTCTATGTTTTCTCAGGAAAACAAGGTCCTTTTGGTTTGTCTTGAAATATGAAAAACATTTGTTCCCTCTCAGGATCTGGTTAGGAAGCACAGTGACAGGGGCAGAGAAGGGTGGTGGTGATGGTGATGGTGGTAGAGAAGGCACCCTGCACATTCAATATTCATTCTCCTCTGCAGCCAGGCTGACAGCTTCTGCTCTCTAAGATGTAAGGAAAACTGACATTTCTGGTTCCTGGTCACTGGCATGGAGCCCCAAAATGTATCTCAAATTCCAGGCAACTAAGTTATTATGCTCTTAATAATAATTAACATATTTAGTCTATAGGCTGATATCTAAAACACTATCACCTCTCTTAGGCACATTAATTTAAGCCGAAACAAATTAGGTGAGCAAAGCTCGCTCTCCCACCTTCTAGATTTTACCAATTGGTCAATACAGCCACAGATTTGCTAAAATCCAGTGTTTTCTCTGAAAGAGTGGCTGGCGACATTGTCTTCAACTGTGTATGGTTTAGTTTTGCATTTATAGAGAATATTCACTAAAACAGCTATTTTCTAGGCACCATATGTGGAAAAACTTGCCTGGAAATATAAAAATTCAAGTCCTAAAACAAAAGATTCTTACTTGAAAAGTAAAGGCAGGCAACTTAGATATTTCATTGTTTTCAACCAGACTTGTCCCTAGAAGTTGTTAATCTAAAAAACAACTCTGTTTCATTAAAGGCCCCTTTCTCCATATGCTTCATAAAGCTGAAGCTTCTAGCTCAGTACTGTCTAATGGAAATATGGTGTGAGTCAATTATGCAATTTTATATTCTATAGTAGCACGTTGACAAAGAAAAAGAAACCATGGAAATTAATTTTAATAATTCATGTTATTTAATCCAGCGTGTCCAAAATAGTACTATTTTAACATGTAATCGATACAAAAAATTATTAATGAGCTTTTTATCCCATTCTTTATTCTTGTATTAAGACTTAGAAATCCAGTGTATATTTTAGACTGACAGCATATCTCAATTTGGACAAGGCTCATTCTAAGTGCTCAATATCATGGAAAGCACAGTCATAAATGGCTGATGGCTGCACAGTTGTCACGCTGATTCAATTGTCAGTGGTGATGATAATGTGATGTAGAAATTAACCAGGTCTAGGTCCATTCAAACCTATCTTCAAATTTTGGCTCCTCTACTTACTGGCTGTGTGTCTTTGCACAAAGCACTTAGCATCTCTGAACTTTAATCTCCTCATCTTGAAGCATGTATATTAATTCCTGCATTTCAAAAGATTACTGTGTTATATAAACATATATGCTTATATAAGGTGCTTTGTATGATAGCTAGCACACAGTAGGAACTTAATAGGTATTTAGCATTATTAGTATCAATCACAGTTATGCACATATAACAACAGTGCAGAATGTGTCTAAGTTTTTAAACTCTGGAAAAAACAACCTTTCATTTGTAATTTTATCTAAAGGGTATTGATATCAAATCAGCATTTCTCAGTTCGGGTTGCACTTGGTTTTGTTGTTAAAATATTTAATCTAGTAAAGTAACATTGACAAAGATAGGACTCCATGAACTTAAACCCTTAGGGAACAAAGACTATAGAGAGCTACTATTTAAAACTGGCAAGCATATGAACTTGATACTACTCAGTAGACACTGAATTGCTAGCCTACCTGGGATCTACCTTAGACAGATACATTCTAGGGCCAGAAGGGAAGACTTCGCCCCATTCAGGCAATGATGATGTTTCTCTGAGGAAATCAGAATTACCAGTGTATGGCTTTACAGAATGGGAGGTCATGGGAGAGTACATGAAAGCATCATAGTTGGGCACTTAGGGATATCACTTTAGGAAAGGGAGAATGTCTCCTTCTTTTGTGAAGACTTAGGCTAAGTTGGAGACCTGCACTAGAAAAGAGGGATATGAAAATCACTTCCAATGGCTAAAGGCCCGGGGCAGAAATGTCCCCAATGAGGGATGTACAGGGAACAGCTTAGAACTGTGCTTCTTTGGAGGGGGCTTCCCTAGTATTGGTTTTATGTTTCTCTGTTGTAATTTCCTTCTAATATCCCCAAGCCCAGTAGTTCTCAACCTTCCTAATTTACTTATTGTTACAAATGGAAAAAAGGGTCATGACCCACAGGTTGAGAACTGCTGTCCAAGCCTTTAGCAAAACCTTATTAAACATTACACTTGATCTCAATAGTCAAGGGAGGAAGTGAAAGAGAAGGATTGGATGCATTCCTAATACAAGGCACTACCATGGAGTGAGGAGCAGCCTCAGGGAAGGAGGGGATGCAACCTCACTGGACATTATCAACAACGACCTTGCAGGAGCAGCAAGGACAGACCACAGCACGGGGGCTGGCTGCAGGGCATACACCAGAAATGACAGGCTGGGAGGATGTTAGTGTTCCCACAGAGTCCCAAAATTGTAGGAGGAGACTAGCCCATTAAGGGAACTGAACTCCAAAAGGATGGGTGCTCAATTATTGTAATGTAGACATTGAAAAGAATTGTGGCCACATTTTGCATCTCAGTCTGTGGGAGGCCTGAACATCCTTGCTACATAGTGGGAAATATTAACTTCTCTAGCCATTTGCTCACAGCTGTATATTCCTGGACAAGTTATCCAAGTTCTTAGACCTTTAAGAATGCTCACCCTAAGAATGAGGGAATCAGATAAGATGGTTTTAAGGTTTCTTCCAGAGATATAATCCTTCACATCATAATTTGAGTATCAGCCACCTAATGCATTGAATGGATAGATGCTAGATTTGGGTATAACCTCATCATTCAAATTTAGAAATCTACAAAATAACCTAACTTTCCATATGAGGCAAAAGTCTTCAATTTGCACATTTGAATCAATTCAAATATGATCAAGTCAGATAGATCCAGTGAAGATTTACAATTAAAAATTGCTAAAAAGTAGATGTAGGTTAGGACATGCTCATTTAACTTCATTAGAGCATTAAGATCTCAAGTTTTATTATACCTAATTTTAGGATTAATTCAAATCTCTATGGGTATGAGTAAGCATATAATAGGTGCTTAAATAGAAAAACTAGCCAGGTGTGTGGCAAGCACCTGTAATCTCAGCTACTAGGGGGACTAAGGCAAGATGATTGCTTGAACCCAAGAGTTCGAGGTTGCTGTGAGCTAGGATGCCACAGCACTGTACCTAGGACACAAAGTGAGACTTTGTCTCAAAATAAAATAAAGAAAAGAAAAGAAAGGGGAAGGGAAGGGAAAGGAAGGGAAGGCAAGAGAAGAGAAGAGAAAGAGAAAAGAAAAGAAAGTTAACAACTGGAAAACACTCCCAGACAAGTTGAGTTTCACTCTGTATGCTATTTGAATTATTTCATATGTTTTGTTCCTTAACTTCACTAACTCCATTATAGCTGCTTCAGAACTCAGCAATGAGAGCTTATTCTTATATTAGAATGAACTGTGACTATACCAGCATAAATGATGAGTGATTTTTAAAAAGGGGCTATAGACATCTACAAAAGTAATCATTCCTACACAAAAAATTCCCCAATAAGCTAGATTTTTAAAAAGTATTATCTACTGGGCTCAATGGCTCATGCCTGTAATCCCAACATTTTAGGAAGCCCAAACTGGAGGATCACTTGAGGCCAACATTTCAAGACTAGCCTGGCAACCTAGCAAGACCTCACCTCTACAAAATATTAAGAAATTAGTTGGGCATGGTGTTGTGTACCTGTAATCTCAGCTAGTAAGGGGGTTGAGGTGTGAAGACAGCCTGAACTCTGGTGTTCAAAACTGCAATGAGCCACAATCAGGCCACTATACTCCAGCCTGAGTGAAAAAGATAGACCCTGTCTCTAAAAATAAATAAGTAATTAAGTAATTAAATAAATAAATAAATGCATTATTTAAAAAATTGTGAAGTCTTCTGATAAAATTGAAATATTAAAATGGTCCACGGTAGAGAAGAAGACCACAGCCTCAGGTGGGATAAGTTTATAAAATAATCTAAAAATAAGCAATAAGTGATTTTTTTGGCTTGGTTTGAAGCAAGAAGAGCAAGAAAAGAAGAGGTAGATATTTGGGAAAGATGCTATAAAGTTAACACTTTGATAAAAGGACAGCTTTATTAAGCTCCAGGTCTTTTTTTTTTTTCTCCATAAAAGAACATAAGATTTGATCTACAAAGAGTAGGATAATCATAATAAAAAGGACCATAAGTATTTAAAGAGTTAAAAATCATAAAAGTTCAAGTTCCCAATTCCTAAGAATTCCATCCAATTACTCAAAGAATGCTCAGTTATTACCACTCAGCCATCTTTGAGGAATTATTAAAAATAAGAGGAAAACTCAAAAGTTAAGACTAGGAAAATATTGTGCTGATTTTCCAAAAGAAGGGTAAAAGTGCATTTACTAGATGTTGAGTAAATCCAGAGGCAATCTAGTCTAATTTAATAAATATATGGTTTGTAAACTTTAAAGAAAAAATATGATGGTTTTGCTAAAAACCAGCAGGGGATCATCAACAATATGTTCAACTAATGGACTTTCATCTTACCAGAAGAGTTGCTTAAAGAATAGATTATGAGTGTGTTAGGGAATAGTCTTGAGATTTTAGCAGAGCACTTGAAAAAGCTTCAAGCTTCCCTTACAGACAAAAAGATACAATGTGGATGAAAAAAGAATGAAAATAGGCACGTTTCATAGTTATTTGAACAATCATATCACTAAAAAGTGTTAAGTGTAAAGAATCAAAACATACCACTAGAGAAAATCATTTACCTACAAAGGAATACAGCAGAAAGAAGTAAAAGATCTATAAAACAACTAGAAAATAATTAACAAAATGGAAGTAGCAAGTCCTACCTATCAATAATTACCAGAGCAGAAATAAGCAAAATAGAGACAAAAAATACAAACCATTAATGAAATGAAAGTTGTTTTCTTCAAAATAAATAAATGGAATGTAAATGGATTAAATTCTCTAAGGAAAAGATGCAGTCACTGAATGGACAAAAAAATAATAATAATTGTATGATGCCTACAAGAGACTCATTTCCTCTGTAAGGACACACATAGACTGAAATGGAGGGATGGAAAAACATATTCCATGCAAATAGAAACAAAAGAGAAGGAGTAGCTATACTTAAATAAAATAGACTTCAAGTCAAAAACTATAAAAAGAAACAAAAAGAAGGAGTAATTATACTTAAATAAAACAGACTTTAAGTCAAAAACCATAAAAAGAAATAAAAAAGGTCATTATATAATTATGAAGGAAGTAAATTATATAACACTTGTAAATACATATGCACCCAATGTCAGATCACCCTAAACATATAAAGCAAATATTAATATATCTAAAGGGATAGACAAAATACAATATTGAAATACAATAATGGCAAGAGACTTCAACACCCCATCTTCAGCAAGGAGCAGATCATCCAGACAAAAAAATCAGGAAGAAAACATTGAAATTTAACCACACTCTAGGATCAGATGATTTATAATCTTCAAGTGCCTTGTACTTTAATCATTTAAAAAATAAATCTAATAAACCAGTTGACATCAAAATAAAAATCTTTTTAAACTGAAAGAATAAATAAATAAATTGAGCTGTAGACCAAATGGACCCAACATGCATTTACAGAACATTCTGCACAGCAGCTACAAAATACACATTATTATCAATTGCACATGAAATATTCTCTAGAAAAGTGCATATGTTAGAATAAAAAACAAGTTTTGATAAATTTCAAAAGATTAAAATTACATCAAGTATCTTTTCTGACCATAATGGTATAAAACTAGAAATCAATAACAAAAGAAAGCTCATAAACCTTATAAAATATGGGAATTAAGTAATAGGTTTTTAAACAACCAATGAGTGAATGCAGAAATTAAAACAGAAATTAAACGTATCTTGAGACAAGCTCAAATGGAAACACATCATTCCAAAAACTTATGGAATACAGTAAAAGCAGTTCTAAGAGGTTTATAGCAATAAATGCTTCCATGAGAAAAAAAAAAAAAGGATCTCAGATAAGCAACCTAACATTGCACCTCAAGGAACTAGAAAAATAAGAACAAACTATACCCAAAATTAGTAGAATAAAGAAAATAATTACAATCAGAGTAGAAATAAGCAAAATAGACACAAAAAATACAAACCATTAATGAAATGAAAGTTGTTTTCTTCAAAATAAATAAACCTTTAGCAAAATTAAGAAAAATAAATAAATAAAATCAGAGATGAAAATTGAAATTATTATTTATACCATGTACAAAGAGACTATTATGACAAATACATGGCAACAAATTGGAAAACCTAGAAGAATTGGATATATTCCTGTGCACATATAACCTACTAAGCTTCAACTATTAAGAAATAGAAAATATGAATAGAACATTAATAAGTAAGGAGATTGAATCAGTAATAAAAAAATTTCCCATTAGAGAAAAGTCCAGGACCTGGAGGCTTCACAGTTGAATTCTACCAAATATCTAAAGAACTAATACCAATTCTTATCAAACAAACCAAAAAATTGGAAAGGAAGGAATTCTTCCAAACTCTTTCTATAAGGCCAGCATTACTTTGATACCAAAACTAGACAAGAACACAAGAAAATTACAGACCAATATACATACGGAAATTCTCAGCAAAATACTAGCAAACAAAATTCAAAAGCACATTTAAAAAAATCATTTACCATGATCAACTGGGATTCATCACAGTGATGCAAGGATGATTAGACACAAGCAAAACAATAAACATGATACATGCATTAACAGAATAAAGGACAAAAACTACGATTATTCCATAAATGAAAAAAAAGCATTTAACAAAATTCAATATCTCTTCATGATTAGAAAAAAAAAATCTTAACAAAATATATAGGAGTTCAAACAATTCAATAGCAAAAAAACAACCTAATTAAAAAATGGGCAAAAAGGAACGTACCAGCTTGCATTCCCACCAGCAGTGCAGAAGTGTTCTCTTTTCTCCACATCCACGCCAACATTTGTAGTTTTGGGATTTTGTGATGTGGGATACTCTTACAACCCATGAATGGATTAATAAATTGTGGTATAGGTATACCATGGAATACTATGCAGCATTAAAAAAAATGGAGACTTTATCTCTTTTATGTTTACATGGATGGAGCTGGAAAATATTCTTCTTAGTATGAAAATATTCTTCTTATATTCTTTTTTCCAGGAATGGAAAAAAAAATAACCAATGTCCTCAGTACTACTGTAAAACCAATTTATAATCACTCACATTTGTATATGAAAAATGTAACACAACTATAGCCTAGGATGAAGGAGGGAAGGGGAGGGAGAGGGACAGGGAGGGGGGTTGATAGAGGGAGGGTTAGTAGGGGGACCACACTTACGGAGCATATTGCAAGTACAAGTTGGATCTATCAGGTATAGAACATAAATGTCTTAACACTGTAATTGAGTAAATGAGGTGAAGTCTATGTTGATTAGTAGGATTTAAGCACTCCAATTTGTATAAATAATCAACACATTGAATCCCATAATGACATAAATGTATACATGATCTATGTATAAATGACTTAATAAAAAAAATTAAATAAAGAAATAATGCAAAAATCACATCATAATAAAGATATTTGTACCAGAATGTTTACTGCAGCCCAATTCATAATTGCTAAGTCGTGGAAGAAGCCCAAATGCCCATCGACCCACGAATGGATTAATAAATTGTGGTACATGTATACCATGGAATACTATGTAGCCTTAAAGAAAGATGGAGACTTTACCTCTTTTGTGTTTACATGGATGGAGCTGGAACATATTCTTCTTAGCAAAGTATCTCAAGAATGGAAG